>JAHWFP010098017.1:23914-37367 GCA_023313725.1 Lithobius niger | reverse complement strand
GCAGGCATTAAAACATACGTAGTGTGTAGTCCACAACAAAATGTAAGTTATTCATTTTGTTTTGTTTGTTAAAAAAAAAAAGCCATCTCCCGCATCATTTTTTAGATGCGGGATATGGCTTTTTCTTTTTTTTACTCTTTAACTTTTGCAATGTTCAAGTTTTGAAGAATTTTTTTATTCTGAGAAACGGGATTCTGCAAAACGGGAATTCCCGTTTGGAAAAGGTTAACCATTACGTGTATAACTAACTATTCTTAAAAGAGAACCTTGGCATTGACGTAGTGACGCCCAAGCATTCTAAACAATTATATTTAAAGCGCACGTTTTTCCGTCTGTATTGCCAGTTTTCAAAACGCTAATAAATCAACTGGGCTTATTCTACCCCTGCTTGTCTCTGTTAAATGTTTGCCTTTTAAAGCCCCATTACATAGAAATAAGGTGTTAAATTTCGTGTACGTAAAAATTTGTCAAATTCGTTTTGGCGAAACGGGGTTTGGCGAAACGGGACTGGCCCCTGAGGGCAAAACTGTTAATCTGCTTTTTTTTGTGGCGAAATGAAATTTGGCGAAACGGGAGTTCACCCGTGTATTATAGCCATAGGTGCGGCTTTTCTGAGGTGGCAGTTATTGGCCATACCGTGCGCAAAAAAACCCTGCTGAGAAAAAAGCTGAAGAAAAAACCCAGAAAAAATTGTGCATAAAAACAGCCATGGAGAAAAAAGCCAAACTGTTTCGTCATTTTAGTTTTCCTCCCCTTGTCATTGATGCTGTTTATAGGTTAGGCCAGTTGCCTTGGCTCGAATTTCACCAGGCAGCGTAAGGAGTTACACAGGAAATGTATTCTTTCGCTGCTTTTTCCTTCGGCTTTTTCCCGTGGCTTTATTTCTCTAACCTTTTATCGAGGCTATTTGTTCGAGATGTCAGCAGGGGCGTAGACGTGTGGCCAGTCCGTCTCAGTGTAACCTTGGACTTGTATATCCATGTTGCAACATACCATCCCCTTTAAAACCTCTGTGTTTAGACCCCCGTTATTTGAAAAGCCTTATTTGATCGCGTAATAACGAACATAATGTGGTAAGGATTTTGTTCCACTCTCATGTCCGGTGTCTCTATTAAGGCCACCCGGTCTTCAACATATTTTACCTATTATGACCAGCTGTGTTTCTAATCCCTTACTAAACAGGTGGATTTAATCCGTTTGTAACTCACGGCAGACATTTTATTCATCTTTTCCCCCCAGCTGCAGTGAATTTTATCGCATATTTCACTGCAGGGGTTCGGGCTTTGCCCCTAGGGTTACTGTGCGTTGTAGATGGCCCGTTAACGATAAAACCAAGTTATGAACAGTTTCAACCCTTATTTCGTGATTTACAAAAACTTAAAAGTGGGTTGTTAAAACAGCCATGTGAACGGACATGGCGGTTTTACATGCCTGACAAATAAATAATCCTTAAGTCTTGGTCAAATACAAAATTTTGAAGCCATGCAAGTGTTATCAGCATGCCAACTGCTACGTCGAAATCGTGTAGTGGGCTAGAAAGTAGCTAATACTGTTGGTTGATCGATTTTCCAAAGAGGCGATTTCCAGCAGTCTGGTTATGCATGGTTATATTGCAGTATCGGCCGGTTTTGGGTGAAGAGTATCATGCTCAACTAAGCTGGACAAAACACAACATAACATAATAGAATGACGGCCAGAAGAAAAACTTGTATGGCCCAGCAGGCGAACAAAAGTCTGCTAAAAGTTATAAGTTCATCAAAATGTCTCTTGAAGGATTCAACAGCTGCGGCCTTCACGATATGTTTCGGAAGGCAGTTCCAATAATGGCTCTAAACCAGATGGAAAACTTTCCACGGTTGGTTCTCACCCTTGGTTTCCATAAGGTGTAGCAATGACCTGTCGTTTTACGCATTTCGTTCACGTTCAAATGTACTGTAAAAGTGCGAGGCAGGTCGTTATTAAAAAGTTTAAACAGAACAAGCATGTCTCCACGGACTCTTCGCTCTTCCAAAGTCTTAGAGCGCGTTTACGCAACGACTCGCCTTTGCATTCTCGCAGCGAGAATCTAATCACGATTTCAAAGGTGTCGTTGCCATGGTAACAACGCTACGTGGATTACCTAAATCCGACATCGTTTGAGTAAATACTTGCAGTCTTATAATCCGTGCTGATAATATAAAGAATTCCTCATGACGAAACAATTTTCCCAAACGCTTCTGAACTCACGTTATTTGTTGTTTTCGTTGCGAGACGGCAGACATAAAACCGCCGCCATGTTGGAATTTGAGGTGATTTCTAGCTTCTAGCTGCGAGAATGCAAAAGCGAGTGGTTGCGTAAACCCGGCCTAAGGGCGCGTTTACGCAACGACTCGCCTTTGTATTCTCGCACCTAGAACTCAATCGCGATGGCAAAGGTGACATTGCCATGGTAACAACGCTAAATGGATTAGCTAAATCCGACATCGTTTGAGTAAATACTTGCCGTCTTATAATCCGTGCCAGTAATATAAAGAATTCCTCATGACGAAACAATTTTCCCAAACGCTTCTGAACTCACGTTATTTGCTATTTTCGTTGCGAGGCGGCAGACATAAAACCGCCGCCATGTTGGAATTTGAGGGATTTCTAGCTTCTAGCTGCGAGAATGCAAAAGCGAGTGGTTGCGTAAACGTGCCCTTAAGCAGAATTTGTTGCAGTCGTTGCTCGTAAAGCAAGTGAGGGATATACCAGCAAGAAATTTTTTTGCTCGTCTTTGCAATCTTTACACACAAGCAACCAAATTTGGTGACCAAATTTGGGCGCAGTAATACACAACAGGTCGAATAAAGACATTAATAATTTGATGCGTGACGTCAGAGCTCCGAATGTAAAGATGCTTTTTAAATGGATGCATTGGATGAGGCCGCCGAAAGAGATTAAAAACTGTCGTAAATAACTTATCAAAAGTCTATCAAAATATTGTTGGTGGAAAGACGCCATTTTTTTCAAAATGGTGCCCGAATTCGACACTTTCATATTTATTTATTGAAATACTGAATTCCCTTTCGCAGTTAGCAAAAGTATATCCGTAGCTATATTGTTCCTTTTGAAATTTCCTTTCCAATGATGCCAAACATAACCGGAAGTAACTACCGGAAGTGGTACTAATATGTTAGTGAAGAGACACCATTTTTTTTTTAAATGGCGTGTGAATGTGACACTGATTTGTCCTGTTGCCGCTCTCTGCCAGCAGAGGGCGGTAGTTACACCCCAAAAGAATGCCAACTCGATGTTTACTGGTTAAATTTAACCGCAAATATCCTGTTGCTTTCGTTGGTCGATGTAGGGGGATATACGCAAACATAATTGGAGCTGTTTGGAACTGACTCCGCTTCTGGCTGTCACTTGCTTCATAGATTACAATACCGAAATGTTACGATAAGTTTGTTGCAATCATTTCATTAAAAGTACTAGCATCGTACCCGGCTTCTCCCGGGGCTTTGTTTGACCCGTGGTTGTTTCCCAGTATTTGCTCGGTGCTGCCTGATCGTTCACTGCAACAGTCGATTTTTGTTAGTGTAACACTCCTCTTGGTTTCCTTCCCTTTCTCCTCTTTGCTATACGTAGTTGAACCCGTACCCGGATCCCGGCTCCCGGGTCCCGTGCTTGTTTGTTTGTTCTCTTCTAGGTTCAGTTAATGCGTAATCGTATGCTTAATGGTAACAGCTCACTTTGTCCCCCCCTCCCCAACTCCCAGTCTTTCGCTGTGGCTTAAGCGATGCGTACCGTGTGAAAAAGAAGTGTGCATGACGTCATGTAATACTTGCCCTTGAGATTGCCACGGTGTTTAGTTAGAAGGATAATTGTTAGAGCCAATTGTTAGTCGAGGCAACAATGTGCCAATTTCAACTTCTTTCCAGGGCAACAACGTCCCGGTTTCAACTTCATGCCAAAGAATTGACACACTCGCACGTTTTCATTGTTCCCTTTCCGGGGGTCGTTGCGGTTGCTTCATTTCTGCTATGAGACTTTGGTTTGTAATGTAAGAAGATTTATTTTCCTACCGTAAACAGTCTTGGATAATCCGTAAACAATGCCTTTTTTTACCCGAAATATGGTGTATGTCGTTTGTATGCATAGCCTAGTAACGCCAATAACCTAGTATGAAGTACAGTCAAAACAAAGTATCGTATGTTATTTGCATGTGGGGTGGGGAGGGGGGTAGTATTTGTCTCCCCCTCCCCTTCAGCAAAAATGCTTTACGCCACTCTCTTTGGGAAACGATGGGTTAATCCAGAAAACTAAAAGGAAGCTGCGGAAAAAGACAATGCGGACATTTTTTTTTTTTATATCAACATTGCATCCCGAAATCCGTAGGACTTGTGTGGGTTGCATAATATTTGCATACAATGTATTACAAGTGAATATGATTGTAGGTATACATTAATTTATCCATTAGTAAAAATATTATATCAACATACTGATTATCTGAAGCACTATTTTTCCAATACCTATGTTATAATTGTATTAGTCAGTTTTTTATACATATTTTTTGTTTGTTTGTTAACGCATTGTTTTTACTTTGCATATTTAATGGTACAAAAAAAAACCATCCAAATCATAAAAACAAACTGAATGTAAAACAACATTAAATAAATGTTTCCACATTTAGCATTGTTTGGAGGGACTGTTGGGCCCCTGCCCTTCTTTCTGCGGCCGACTAAGGGTGCAGCAGATGTTGCCACTACTCCCCACAGACAGAGATATCAGAGGCGTTAATAATAATGGACAATAATTTAAAAAAAAAATGGAAAAATTGATTGGCAACTGAAATACATGCACAGTGGATCGAAAATTGAGTAAAACACACAGAACCGAAAAGTACAAAAGTTGTGAAAAATTAATTAATTTTTTTTTGTTACGAGAGAGGCCTCTTGACTTTTTACGTATTTTTCTCTAAAAATAAAGTATCGCTTACAATTGTTTTCTGTGATTTAGATGATGTGAAAGCAATCAATGCTATTTTTTATTGTTTCAGTTCATACCTGGAAATCTTCAAGTTTTTCACTTCTTCACATTTTCAAGTGAAAATATATTAAGCCTAATAGTTATTAATGCAACAAAATTATTGTAGTAGTTATGGAGGATGTGGGAAAAGGAGCAAAATCAACATCCCCCCCCCTCCCCCGCCTGCCAATCATTTCTTGATCCGTCCCTACACGTCCCTTCAAGCAGGTACAAATCCAGCTTGTAATTAATTAAAATATAACGTTAAGAATACTAAATTACAATAAAACTGCCTTTAAAAAAATCTATTTTTAGTGTTTCTTTAAGCTTAACGAGTTTCGCGTTTATCGTGACCTGGGGATCGGCAGACACGTCTTTCATTTCTCGGATACGGAGGGCAGTGCTTGACCTTGGCTTGTTGGGCTCAAGGTCGTGCTAGTGCAAGCAGACAGTGCGTGTGCTGATGGCCATGATGGCTTAACCTCTGACCTCGAAACAGTAAGGCAGCGTGTTGGACCACTGACATGTATAGATGGCGTGGGGGGCAAAAGATGAGCGCACAGCTTTTATGGCACTTGAAGCAGCGATCTTCTCACGCCTCATGCTGATAACTTCATTGGATAAAAAACAAATAAATAAAGATGTCTTTTTTGGATAATGACCTTTTGTTGTTGTCATGGCGAGGCGTGCGTTAAACCAACATCACCGCCGATATGTCAACCTCAAAGTGTGCTGTTGGCACAGACAGTTTCTTCCAAAATACCACACGTGCAGAAAAAAAACGTCCGCTGCTGCGCACAGTTTGGTACTGCCAAAACACAGCACACTCCCTACAGCTATAATGGAGTATTCCAAAGGCACAACGACAGTTAAAGAGGCTAACTAACTATTTTAATCCTTGCTTGGACACATGTATTACGTAGTTGATGTTCCTATATGGAAACTTACTTTTTCACCTTTCGCCCAAAACATGTCCGTTCAACGGAAGTGACATCATCTTGAACGCGACAGAGGGATTGTGGGAGCTAACTAATCGCAGTAGCTCGCAAAGGAGGTTGATTTTTACGGAATTGTGAGCATGCGCAAGGCACAGTTTATCAACAGACTCTGGATGGATTATCGACTGACTCTTGATGGAGCCATCATCGTGTTGAAAGGTGACGTAGTTTCCCTCATCAGACACTTTTGGAACGTTCTGTGAGGTTTCTGTGTATTGAAGGTACCGAACTGTCTTCAGAAGCGTGTGTATGGTTCGTACACATGTGGGTCGTTTTGGAAGAACCTCAAAGGTTTGGAGAAATGAGGTCTAACCATGTGAGGGGTTAAAAAACACGTTCTGTAACGAGGTTTCTGTTAAAGACAGATGTACGATGCCCTTTTTTTGGCGACTGTAAAATAATCAATGAACATTAACATTTTTCATTCAAGTGTAAAAAAAAAGCCTCGCTAGCAATGTAACGTCAAAACTAGTCTGGGTTCAGACGATGTCTCACCACGTAAACACTATCCAGACGAGTCGAGGCGAGGCGAAGGCCGAGCATCGCGAGGCTTCCCTGTCGACACAAACAGCGTCTGAACCCAGACTACGTCAAAACTACAGGTGGACGACCTTCGGGACATGTTCCGTATATATTGAACTCCGGTCTTTCCAGACGCCCAGGTGTCAACCCGCATCTACCGGAAATCAAACGGGCAAACTCTAGAAGCCAGCGGAGGACTCCCGTCTAATTTTCCAAGCACCTCTAATAGTTAGGATCAAAGGGGGGCGTGACAATTTACAGCTCGTTGCGATTCTTGTGACTTGGTACCACGCATACGGATGGCCTTCTTGTTCGTCTAACGGCTTCCTGTGCTAATATCTGCCGGCACCTTCAAACCTGATAAGCTCCGTGCAGAGGCAGTGCTGCGGGCATCCCCGTAAGAAGGTTTGGCCTACGCCCAATCGAACGCCGCCCTCATCCCTCAACTAACTCTTCTGATCTGAAGTCACTGCTTCTGGAGCGATGGCTGTTGGGCGTTTTTGATACCTATCTGAGCATGCATAAATAAAGCAAAACTGTTAATGAGCCAAATTTCTAGTGATGTTGCAACAGTTCTTGGAATTTGCCTTTCGGGAGAGATCCTGCGAAAATTATGAAGACATTTTAGTTGCTCCATTGTGGATGTTGCCTCAGGATGGACTTGGTGTTTTTTAAATGTAAATTGTATTATGGCTAATGAGCAGCGCAATATCCCATTGATGCATTTGGAGGGTTACGTAAGGATTAAGGCCTGTTTTACCAGGCTGTTCTGTTACCTACCATGATTTAGCAAGCGTTACTAAGTAATAATTGGTTGCTGACTGTATGCTCTAAGGCACCCAGTCGACAAACAATTTTAGCTTCGTCCAGGTATTTTGGTAAAGCACAATAAATAAAAATTTTATAAATGAAAAAGCAATACAGCCTTACCTGTCGATTTTTTTTAAATAAACAAAAAATAAAGCACTTAGGCTAACAGTGCGTAAAACGAATGAAAACTCTCATATTTCAAAGCGTTAAAAACCTGGCTTGACAAATGACGCTGATGTTTTTTACCTCCGGCTCCGGTTATAACTAGTGCCCCTTGTAGCTAGCTAAGCGACTGGCTCCAAATACGAGATCCGCAACAAATGACCGCATCCGGCAGTAGACGTATAAACTACTTGTGTGTTTTTACTACAAGATTTAAGCCTCGACACGCTAGCTCGCGCTTTCGGCCGATTAAAATGCAGCGTCAGGTGTAAATCAGGAGTTGGTACGAGGCAAGGACGCTCCTTTTCAAACTGATGACATTAACCCAGAGTGTTATAATTAGTTTTACGATGTCCGTAAGGGAAGGATGTTGGCCTAAAGGCAATCCTAATTGCGAAGACGAGTTGCCATGTAACCAAAGGGTTGAAATCGTGCTGACCTTCAGCTCCGGAATGCGTTCAGCTAAATAAGATGAAGTATTTTAAAGGATTAAAGGTAGGAAAAGAGGGTTGCGTAGACCTGACCATAAACAAAGAATCCATTAAGCTACGTTTAGCCTGTTAAGATCGGGCATGCGCATTCTAAAGAGGAAGCGGAAGAGCAGCGCTGTTTGATAAGTGCGGCCATTTCAGAAGATGTCTTATAAACATTGGACGTACGGATACCACTAAACAAGGTTCGTATACGGATCATTTGAAAATCTGAAAATATCCTGGAAAATAAAAAGACATTCCAAGCATGGAAAAGTGTAGAAAAACTTGAAGAATATCTAATTCTTGAGATACTCCATTAGGCAGGTAACAATTAATTAAGTGGTTTCTCGGAAGTGGTACAAAAAAAATTGACGCGAGAGAGCGGTGTTTTTTTTTTCTCGTGATTTTTCAGATGCGAGCGATGGCTTTTTTTTTTTTTTACCAAACAAAACACAATCAGTAGCGTGCAAATTATATGTGTTTTAATTCCAGGGTGAGCGTGCAAATTTGAACACTTTGATAAAAGGCATTCTTTATATCCAACTTTTTCGTTGTGACATTCCTAGGAACGATCCTTAGATTTGTTTCGAGGCGATCCCGTGAATGGAGCAAAGTGCCGGTGGTCATCGACTCCAGAAAATGTTTGACGAAAGTTCAGTGATCGGATTTTTTTTTTGCTTTCAGACATTGTCATAAAAAAACGTTTAATTCGCCGAGAAAAAAAACCCACGCGTGCGCTCCCGAGAACCACTTAATTAACTTTTAGTGGCCTAACAGAAAAACAACTTTTCTGGTTTTCCGTTTCGGGAATCAGTGTGAATTTATGTTGAAACACAAACGTTAAAAAAAAAGAGAAAGAAAGAACAACAACAAAAAAGCCGTAAGTTTGCGTTTACGCATCGATTCGCCTTTGAATCGCTTAGCTAGAATTTAATCGCGATGGTATATACTGTCGTTGTCATGCTAACAACGCTGCCTGGATTGGTTAAACCGACATCGCTTGTAAGTCTTATAATTCGTTACAATAAGATAAAAAAAAATCATCCTAACGAAACAATTTTTCCAGTCACTTCTGAACTCTCATTCTTTACTGGTTTCGTTGCGAGCCGACAGAGCTAAAACCGCCGCCATGTTGGAATTTCAGATGATTTCTAGTTTCCAGCTGCGAGAATGCAAAGGCGAGTCATTGAATAACCTTGCCCTAAACGGTCGTGCACTAAAATCGCTCAACCGAAACCGAATTGCAGCTATTGCAAGCACTAGTGTTTCTGCTTTTCACCATTGTCGTCAACAGCCTCTTCTGCAATACGGGTAAAGGAAGCCATCGACGGGTGTGTGTCGTCCTTAGACGGGTTCCAGCTAGTGTATAGATCCATCCTGCATCCGCAGCATTATTGTCATTATTTCTGTAGTTGTGATCCACCCAGCTTTATCACAATGCACATTGAATGCAGGAAGCTTCCCAGTGGATCATCGTCAACAATACAGAGCGTAACACCGTCTCGAGTATAACAATGGCACGTTATGCTTTAATATCAAAACCATTGTAAAAGTACGATTCACCACTAGGATTGCTATCATTCCATTCCAATCTCCCGTTTCCCAGCCGTGGACGGAGAGAAGTTAAGTTTCGGTATTTTTCGTCAAATAATTAGAATTTCATCCCCCAACTTTCCCATTCCCAATGTAAATCACATCATGCCCCTAAATTATCATGGAAACTCAATCCCATTCCATTAGTCACAATTAGTTGGCCATTCCATACACGCGAGCAGTTATTTCCATCAACAATAACCTGAACCACTCAAATATCGAAACAAGGATAGGCTGGCTTTGTTGTCATTATGATGTGCAAGTCATCAATCCACAGCCACCGATAGTTCCATTCCATTGAGCGAGAACGGCAAACCCATTCCTCGCGTAATTTTGGTGCTTTGGCCGAGAATCGAACCTGGGCCACCCGCGTGGCAGGTCAACATTCTACTGAACCGATGGATGTGTGGGGTCCTTAGACGAGTTATATTACAAGTGGTTTTTACAAGTCCCAAATGTGTTTGAATATTAATATATAAATATTAATATATAAATATATATTACTAGCGGAGTCGCTCGCTTCGCTCGCTCATTCCGCATCGTCTCGCTCCCCTCCCCCTCGTCTCGCTCCCCCCCCCCCCTCATTTAATTTGCCGTTCGGTCGGTAGATGGCATCGTATGTTCGCGCTGCTGGCCGTTGTGTTCCGGGCGCAGCTACTATCTCAGCGGGCCTTGGCTGCTACTCTTATAATTTGCCGTTCCGTCGGTAGATGGCGGAGATGGCATCGTATGTCCTGCTTGCTGCTGCGCTGCAGATGGCTGCGTTGCGGATCTTGTGTAATTATATGTATAGATGTTTTGGGAGGGGAGGGAGTCAGTAATGTTGTGCTAGGTTAATGCAGCAATCAGCCCCCACAGCACACATCTAGTTAGCCCAACATGTATAGTTAGTTTTATAAATAGTACACTGTTCAGCCACAAACGTTATCTCCATCGATTGGACATCGTCATCGGAAATACTTTGGAATGATAGTAAGAAAAACAAGCGGGGGGGGGGGGGAAGCAACTACCTCGTCACAACCGTTCGTCTGTATAGTCACTTCCGCCACTTTCGAGCCCCTTCTAATTCATACTTCCAGGATTGATTTGTTTTTTTTAACTCATTTTTGGACGCTGATTCTAAAGGTGAACCGTTTGCCTGTATCTTGGGCCGTTCCATAGGTGATGGGTTCAATTACCGGCAGTGTTTCCACTTCTCACTTACAGAATTTCCTCGTGTAAAGACAACATTTCCCTTTTTTTTTCCCTGTGCAAATAAAATTTCCCTTTTTTCGTCCCTTATTTAATTTCCTTTCATTACGCCACTCATTTTTTAAATTTTTTTGACTAAAACAAATTATGGGCCCCTTCTGATGGCACAGGAACACCACTTAATGGCGCAAATTGAAAATAAAATTCAAACTTTTACGTATTTTAAAAGAACTAAACCTCCTGCGGTTCCTGCTATAAGTGAAAGACATGGATGGACCTGTAAAAATTACTACTGCCACTATTTTTCGTGATTTTAGCCTAAGCTAGCTACAGACGGGAAATATACACTGATTGTAAATTGGGGTTGTGTAAGATGGGGTTGGGTTAGCGTTTAAAATGTTAATATGCCTTTGCTGGTAGTAGAAGATTGTGGGCTTACGAAGGTTTCGAGAAAGTGGGTCAGGATGGAGAGACGATCGTCACTAAAGAAAAGCGCAATTTGCAAATAAAAACACAGATTTTCCCCGTTTTTTTTTTCTTTTTCCCTGTTTAACTTTTTTTTCCTTTGAAGAACATTTTTCCCCTAAAAAGGGCAAATTTCTCTGTAAGTGGAAGCACTGGACCACTTCCGCCTCATACATCCGGGTTTTTTTTATTCCTTTTAACTAATTTTTTGACACGGAATCTAATGGTGTAAACCGTTTGTCTCTATATGGTACCGTTCCAGATTTGAAAAAGGCGACGGACGGACGGACAGACACAGTCGTTGCTGTGGTCTTCCCAACTTTCGCTGTATAGAAAAATAAAATATAGACACTTCAATTTAAAGAATTACATACATCTTAAAAACGTAATACAAGCAAATGTTACTGTGGGTCGGTGGGTGGGTTAGGCTTTGGCCCATAACCCACGTGACCTCCACAGAAAAATTGTGACTCACGGACCCTCCAACCCTTGGGTCATTTCCATCTCTGTTCAGGAAATAATCTCAAGCCTAAAAGACAGGCTGGCTCTAGCAGTGTACACAATCCCCATTAGTAAAACCAGGGCTGTGAATATTGTGGAAAAACTCTAGCTATGGAAAAGGGGGCAACTACCCGTTAATCCCACTGACTAAGACTTCAAGCGTTAAATGAAATAAAAAAACAAACAAACTCGCTTGATGCTTAAAGGAAAGTTTAACTGAATCGAAGTTAAAACAGCAAAGGAACACAAATAAACTTTCCTGTAAAGTTTTGCTGCATTGTTTAGTCCGCGTGAAACCTTACTTCTGTAGTGAATTTTTTTTACCATTTACTTTTACACTCGATTGAACAGCTAATAAATGGTGCATTCTACTCAGCTAAATGACATCTCTGGAAAATATCTAAAAACTAATCGTCTTAGTGTGCTTAGCGCAGCTCTACGGGTAATTCAGGGTTCGTGTGAGTCCTTGAAAACCTGAAAAGGCCCTGGAAAGTAATAATGAAATTCCATGCCAGGAAAAGTGCTTGAAAATCTTGAAAAATTATGTCTTATGACTGATTTTATGTCTGAAATTATGTCTTCAGACCTCTTGTCTTTGACAAACAGAAAGCAGACGACGTGACTGAAGAACACTTAAAAATTTAACCATGAAAGTAGTCGACTGTGTAGCTTTTCATTATTCTTCCTTTATTTGGGCGTAAAAGTGTTGAAGTTTGGGCTCTGGAGTTAATTGTATTTACGTGTATAATGGTTGGATACAGCAGTAAGGTTTCACGTGGACTAAACAGTACAGCAATACTGCAGTATGTGGGACCTTACAGGAAAGTTTATTTGTGTCCCTTTGCTGTTTTGACTTCGGATCAGTTCAACCTTACTTTAAGTATCAAACGAGTTCGTTTTCGTTTTCGTTTTCTAATTCCTGCTACTTCAGCGTACCATGCAGTTTAGATTAGCTTGGTTAACTCTTTTGTATCTTATCAATTACGGTTTGCTGGAAGGAAACACTGTGGTCCGGTATCACCGTATAGTATATGTTCGTTGAACCTTACCTTAAACAGCAAAGGAGTTTTGCTTTCTAAGGGACGGCTCAGAATTTGTGAGCGGGGGGGGGTTTGGAAGTTTGTGGTGGAGTCCTTCCAAAATTTTTTAGTCCCCCCTAAACTCGCCTAAACATTTTATGGTCCCCCCTTTGAAGGACCGGTTTTTTTTAGTAGCCCCCCCCCCTTCCAAAAATATCGAAGCATTAATAGTTGATAACCGTTTCTGTTTACACCATCCATCCATTCCTGTGGTCTGGAGGTAGACTCAGAAATAATCCTGTGGTCGACTCCTTATGTTAGCATCCCATCTTGTTCGATTAGAGAATTGGCTCTGCAATGCAACCAGTGCGAAAACACCGTTTTGTTTTTTGTTTAACGAGAATTAACCAAAATTGGTCATTTTGCTCGATCGACGGAGAGTGGGACAATTTAGCTGGAAAAATCCAACCGGAAAACTCCGTTGTCACTTTTTAAACAATAAACCACATGTGTTACAACCACACGTTGCAGATATCTGAGAAAGGAATACATAGGCCTGACTGGGAAAATACTATACTTTATAATCATGAGACATTTTAAAATTAAATTACTAATGTTTAAAAGCTGAAGCTATTTTACTGATTCAGAAGAACTTTTTTTTAAAGAATTCTGAAGATAATTTATAGGACAATTGCACAACGTGAATTGCCAAAAAAAATAATGAAAATTATTA
>JAHWFP010098017.1:0-23814 GCA_023313725.1 Lithobius niger | reverse complement strand
CCCCCCCCTTGCTGAGAAATTCTGAGCGGTCCCTAATTCCTGACACTTTGTCATACAAACGAATAGTTGAAAATTGTGCGGTAAGCAATTTTCATATAGTATGTATATCGTTTAACCTTCGAACTCTTACTCGGTGGGATTAACTTGGCGGAAGAATGAAACCTTCACCTGAAATACACAGAAATTTTAAATCGTAGACTGTGTGCTGGTTTCGTGTTATTTTAGTTGCTTAGCAACCAATTGTTGACAGCTCACTTAACTTATTGGTGCCTCATAGTAAAGGTGGCCACCCATCCCCTTAACATTCCGGAACAGAAGGCAACTGAAAGCCAGAAGCTTGAGCCGCGGTTACGCCCTTACTTAAAAAAACACACTCGGTTCCGTCAAAAGGTCATGAGTTGCACTGACAGATGTGGCAGCCAGCAAATCGGGTGGGTGGGAGAAAGGAAGTTACTGAACTCTGCTCCTACCTACTCTCGACTCTTTTTTTTTTAATTTTATTTTTATTCTCTTAATCGTCTAATTGTAAAATTCGTTTCAATTGGATCTTTTTATTTGTAATATCTAGACAAACGCTAGTGTGTCGCCGCACCAAGTTAGGCAACAAACATCATATCAATTCAATTGTCGAGGATGTAAACCATTGTAGCGCGCTAGCGTAAGCGTCTTACATCCTGAAGCATAGTTAGGCACATTTCAGATAGTTGGGGGGGGGGGGGGGAATAACCATGCGGTACAAAAGCTTAAATTGTTAAAATGGAGAGCAATGGCCCACCTGACGAAAATTAACTCGCGTATATAGGAATGTCAGCTAAGTGGCTTTCAATTCAAAATCTGACCCTCAATACGTTGCAAATGTGTTACTAGCTACTTCTAGCCCGCTCGTCCCTATGTTAAACTCCATAAGGTGATTATTAACCGATACCGAGATATAGGGAAGGTTTCAGCTTTCAAATGGTTCGGCCATTCAAAGGAGTGATATCAACACATCAAAACATTCGCCAAGTTAATCGTAGCGAATTATACTTTGGACGTTGAATGAAAACTTGAACATTAGTACCGAAAGTAGCAATGTTGTAGTTTTCATTTAACCTGAGAACTATTAGTCGGTGCGTTTAACTTGGCTAATGTTTTGGCTTATTGATATCATTCCTTTGAAGGGCCGAACCATTCAGAACTTGGCGGTTCCTTTTACCAGTTTTAGTTTTTGAGATGGTTTTTTTAAACCAAAAAATGGTTTAAGAGATGCGGTAGATAAATTCAAAATCCAAAATTATGGGTTTGTCGAGTCGAAAACAAACAATCGAATGCTTAGCATGCAGAAATCAGTCCTCCATTTTGCACTGCGGTAGAAATTGTTGGTATAAATCGACGCCGTCCAAAGGTGACCTATAGTGTACTACGGTATTTCAAGTGGATTGTTGGCCCATTCATATCTTCTATATTTCAACTAAAAATCACCAATTCTAAAGCAATCCTGCGATGACGTTTATCAAGAATTTATAGGGTTGGGGAAGAGAATTTGTGACTGAGATCCCTTCTAAAACGTCTTAGATTCATTCCTATTAGTTCCATCTAAGTTTATAGAGGGCGCCATGAGTTTTATGTGGGAATTTCTACTCAGTTTTCAGCTTAAAATTAAACTAAACTAAACGAAACTAACTTCTATTTAATTATTATGTAGTTTAGTTTAGTTGTAATTTAGTTTACTTTACATTTGGGCTGAAAAAGGAGCAAAAATTACCAGATGGAAGGCGTGGTGCCCTCTGAAAACTCGGACAGAACTAATAGGAATGAATGTAACACGTTTCTAGAGGGACTTTTAGAGTTCTTTTAGAGTTACAAATTCCTCTCCCCGACCATATAAATTCTTGCTTTTGTTAATATAATTGGAGCCTATTTCCTACGAACAAGTAACGGATGCTTTTTTTTATCAGCTACTTTTTAGGCTATAAAAAAGGGTTCATTCACATGAAAACGGAAATGGTTTGACCTTCTCATCCCGTCGTAATGAGGGTGTATATAAAGCCTTTTAAAGTAAGCGGACTTGGTTTAAATTCTGGATGCACAAACGCTCATGATGTACGAACGCAAAAATAATGGAATTGTAGGTGGAGAGGACGGACATTAATTTAATAATAATAATAATAGCTTTATTCGTAAATAAAACGAATGGGTACAGAGATGGGCTTGACAGCCACTGACACCTGGCCTAAAGTAAGATTGCACAACAAGAAAAGAAACATACTTTAAACATTTTACAGTAAAAATAAAATGAAGCTATGAAACATTGACGGAAGCACAAAATGAAAGCTTTTATCACAAAAAGAAACATGGACGTGCCATAATTTTTTTATTTTAATTAATTTCTTTTGAGCCTTAAGTCACCCGAAGCAATTTAATGATTGTATGGCTGAACCGGATCAATTTTAAACATTACCAGACTTTAGAGAAGAAGAAATATCTGGTAAAGTGAGGTGCCACCCCGGGGATTCGATCCGGGAAACCTCCGATCATCGTAGGGGCCGAAACATTGTCCAGAATTGTTCCCATAGCGAATGAAGGAGCATAGTAACCACCGGTAGTTCTGGCGGGGACTTTGCCAAGAACCTTTTTCCAAGGGTTCGACCAGATCCACAAACCTCCAGCAAACAGGCTGAACTCTCTCACCGCTCGCCACGATGACCATAATATAGTTTAAAACAAAAAAGTATGAACAATAAAAAAGGTAAAATATATAGTTAAAACCAATAACGTCTCAAAACCTAGACAGGTCAACCAATTTTAAATTCTTCATGAAAACAGACACAGAACAGGCATTAACCAAATGTGATTGGAGAGTACTGCAACTATTCGCTGTCTGAAGAAAAACTTGCGACAGTCCAATCTAGCTTTTCCAACAATTAACTTAAAATTACACCTCTCGTTACACTATTGTTACGAAGATGGAATATCTCAGAGTAATTAGGCTAAATTCCATGGTGCAGTGCAAAATTTGGTACATCATGACCAGATCGACTCTCAAGCCTCTTAATTTTAATGAATCTAACCGATCTTTGCTATTCCTTCTTTGTAAGTTAGATTTTGCATTCCAACCAAGCTTTTTGTGAATCGTCTCTGTACTTTCTCTGTCAAATCGATGTCACCTAATAAGTAGGGGGGACCAAACAGGCCTCGCATATTCCAAAATTGGGCGAACATAAGTCTTATAAGCAAAGATCACAACTGCGATATTTTTGGAAGTAAAACAGATTTTGACCGCAGCTGCTTTACAGTGATCTGACCGAGAAACAAAATTACAATTACAATTGACATTTACAATTCTGGTTACAGAAAATCAGTCAGTCTGTTATAGTTTTCCAAACGAGTTGTGTAGTAGGCCAGAAGTGTGAGATGTTTTTTAATTTTATGTTGGTAGTCAACGTGTAAAAGAAAAATTCAGGCACTGTAGAAGGTCATTGTTCGATCTCAAGCCGAGCACGGTGGCGGTATCTGATTTACTTGCCGATTTCAACATCTATTGGCCTGGTGGTTAGAGGACATCCATTTTGTAACAATAGCTGATGTAACCCGTCTAAGAAATGGTTCTGTGTGGTTTTGTGTGCTCTTTCTTCTATTAAGAACGGCATGCTCCTTTACCCGGATCGAGAAGATTCCGCTTTACGAACTATTTCTCAGATGGCTTTGAGGAAATAAGCATTAGTTATCATAAGAGATAACGCCAACTGTCCTGTTTCTGAGCGTTGCTACTGTGGCTGTTGGTTCTTTGAGATGATACGTTTCTCGCGAAAAAAAATGTGGTTCTTATGAACGACCGCGTCAATGATTACGGACCACGTCACTCCTTTTACTGTTCAATAAATAAATAGAAAATGGCGCGCGCGTCCAATCGCTAAAAATGTACTGTTTTGTTATCTTTACCTTTTTTCCACAGTTCATATATTAAAACCTTGTAAATTCGGTCATGTTTCAGGCCTGCGAAAATCAGGTTTCAAGATATGCGATTTGCACGTGATTTTATCGCATTTTTACGCCCGCCCCACAAAAAAAAAAAAAATACTGCCGCACTGCATCAGACTGTGAGATTAAAAAAATTAAAAAATAAAAAACCTCCACCCGCATCGACGTTTGGTTTGTGGAATTATGAGAACCAAGGTATTTATTTTTATCATCCTAATGTTGTTAAAAGTCAGTGGGATAACGCAAAACGCGCTAAATCCAACAGCCAGTTGTAAGGCTATATCTCCAGTAAAAAAAAAAAGCCCTAAAATCAGTGAAACAATACACAAAGTAGCACGGAATATGATTACTTTACTCCAGGTCGTACAAATATGTTCCCTGCTTGAACAGCAGGCCCACAACGGTCATAAACAAATGTTTCCCATCAGGGAACACATTTTTTGCCACCTCCGACTTCGCCTACAAGTGAAGTTTTTACTTCTTTGGTTTTCTCCCTAAGCAATCTATCCATCATAGAGTTTGACACTGAAATTCCTAGAATCCTTTACATGCCACATTCGTCATGAGCACGAAGCATCACAGGGTCCTTCTCTTCCCGAAAATGCTGGAGTGGCTGAGGTTATCAAACCAGGGAATGGAATAAAATAGAAGTTGTCGTCCAGCAAGCTTACAACTTTTTGAAGGCCCAAGCGGCAGCCGATGTTACGTGGAAGGTATTTCATCCATCAGGACAGTTGTTTTTTGCCACATGAGGGAGGAAACCGGAGTATCCGGAGGAAACCCGGAGGCAACAGGCGGGAAACCGGAGAAAAACCCGTACATATACGCTTCCCTTCACCAGGATCGAGGGCTGAAAGAGGCCAGAGATGGACAGCTGGGACCAAGACGCCTATCGAATCTGACACCTCAGTGCTCGCGGACGGGGCGAGGGATAATCGTCTAACTGAAAAATCGCATTATTGGAAGAACGTATAACGGAAAACAGTACAACGGAATATCATCTAACAGGAAATTTGTATAATGGAAAATCGTCTGATATCCCTGCCTCGCTCGCGCTGCCGCGCTCGCTGCGGCTATACATATAACATCAGAAACCCGCAGTTAGACGTTAATCCAGTTAGACGTTTATCCATTATACAATTATCCATTATGTGATATTCCGTTTAGATGATTATCCATTATACGATATTCCGTTTAGACGATTTTCCAGATTTTTTTATTTTTGCAGATAATAGACAATTATCCCATTAGACGATTTACCAGTTAGACGTTCGTCCGACGCCCCTCGCAGAGACGTCCCTGGGCCATCGAGTTCGACACCGTGTCTGCATTCGAGCAGAAAATATTAATCAACGTCGCTGGCGTTTCGGGGGGGACAGTATATCAGACGCATTCTGCCACCTTTCCTTCACGTTTTTAGTAAATTATTTCCACGCACGGGTGAATATTTTAAGGGTTTCTAGATTTAAAGTTCTTTATCACTCAGGGCAAGAGTTCGTTTGCTTCCCTGCCCAATTACTCTACACATCATCATAGAGCATATTCTAATTAGTAAAGTCAGCTGCATAGCGCTATTTCAGTGACAAGGCTGAAAAAAAAATCGCAATGCATCACGATTCACGTATAACACAACAAGGTGGGGTTAAAAAAAAGGAAACACTTAAATCGTGACGAAGCCGAGAGGTTAATTGCGGCGCATATTTTTCAACTCTTTTTGCTTTGATATTATACTCGCAATCAACTGCAAAACGGTTTAGGCATCGGCCTTACAGAGATTGCAGTAAAACTCCCTCTCCCCCCCCCCCCCCCCCCATCCCGTGGTGTTGTTCAAAAGCATTTATTGTCGATGAAAAAACAGCTATTACCTGAGAACCTGACGCACTTACAGTTCGATTACACAATATTAGGTGAAAACTATTAGTTAACGTAAACGGGGGAATCGGGAGTCAAAT
The DNA here is from genome assembly GCA_023313725.1 of Lithobius niger. Classification (NCBI taxonomy): domain Eukaryota; kingdom Metazoa; phylum Arthropoda; class Chilopoda; order Lithobiomorpha; family Lithobiidae; genus Lithobius; species Lithobius niger. The sequence continues at coordinate 17,902 of JAHWFP010098017.1, read as the reverse complement.
TATGGAGAATCGTTTACGGTCCACTGATTCGCTATTACCTTATTACTTTGGGTAAAGATGATGAGCCACGTATGGGTAATAATGTTTTAATTTTTTTCTGTGTGTGATTTAGGAAGTTATCATAATTATTAAACACTGAAAAAAGATAATGAACTACAGATTTTGGCAAATTAAAGTACCGGTTTTTGAAAAGGTTTTCGATATGCTTAAGGTCGCTATGGAAGTAGACGATTAGTTCATGGCAAAGCTCAATCTTTAAATTTACTTCTTACTGCGTAGCTATAGGCCTATACACATAGCGTTACATAGCGTAGGCATCAGCCAGAATTTATCCTTCTGAGTGACCCTTCTAAGCTCCAGAAGTCTAACCTTTCAGTTCGACCACAAACACTAACTGAGGATCCATCGTTTGGCGACCGGTATTTATACTGGTGGATAACAATGGATCTCGCCTAAGGCTTTATGTCACGTGACTGGCTAGCAGACGCGATCCGGTGTGTACACGGTAGTTAGCGGCGCATAAGAGCTATGTTACCGAAAAGGTGCTCCACGGAGTGCTGGCTCAGTGAGTTGCGTATCGCCGTACATGTAAGCCGTTACAAATGAAATGCCTTGTTAAAGGAAGGTTATCCAAAACCAGAACTGTGTAAACAGTCGTGTTGCTCTTCGAGGAATTATTCTCTCAGTTGCTTTTATTTTTAGTGGCACGCAGCGAAGCTGAGCAAAGAAGCTTCTTATCTAGTGTCTGCATCCTCTATAACCCTGAAGTAGGTTTTGCCAGCACTCATTTCGATCGAGTGGAGTGGAATATCCGGCCAATTAAGCAGCGACAACAACGCCACATTGGCTACGAGGCTAGTATCTGGAAAGGGGCACTAGATTAAAATGGAGGTGAAAACGACGGCACTTGTAGTCAAGCCAGTGCCATGAGAGCAGATTTAGGCCTATAAACGTTGTTTTCTCCGATCCCTTATGCTACGAAGTTCGAAAAATCGCGCGTTTTAGCCCTAAGAAGTCTGCTCTAACAGCTTTGGCTTCAGTAAGACGCCCTATTTCCCCCTCCATGTTTATTCAGTGCCCCTTGCAGCTAGCCCAATTACTGGCTACAGCATAGAGTTAAACGAAATAATATGATGTTATTGTCACTGCTCTATATAAAGAGATAAAGCATCAAAAACGGTAGGCTACTTTCAGCAGTCAAAATTTCTAAAAACGCCGCAGACTGGGATTTTTCCCTGCACCTCCCCATCATGCAAGTTTTTGTAATATTTTGACGTTATTTCTATTGTCATCCAGTGAATATTTCGTTAAAATCATTTTCTAAAAAAGGTTTTGCATCTTGGGTCATTTTTCATGTTGCACGTGTTGATGTTATGAAGGGGTCGGACGTGTTGAATTGAATTGCCTTAATGGTTGGTTTTTTTTAATACTTATTTGTATTCATGAGTAATACAAGCAAACCAATTTATGAGTAATATATTCCTACATTTTACATTAATTTCTTTGCATTCGAAATATGTATGATATCAGACAATATTTGTAGTTAGAATATCAATATAGTATTAATTTCTCTACGGCCTGGGGTTTACCATAGAGCGCCGTTAGCATAATAACAACAAGGTTAATCAGGACCAATAACTAGCTATTAAACTATATGTGCCTAGCATATCTATAATTACCAGCTAAGTTAGAACAACAGTTCACCTTGTAGGCCTAAGTCTGTAATGTGAGGCATTATAGGCTTAACGTAAGATCACTCTTTTCCCCACTGTTAAAGTGTTGGTACTGGAAATAATGATGAAGTGAATCCCAAGTCGGTGGAAGGAGATCTGACGATACTCCTGACTTCAAAGATAGTCCGGTGATTACTTGGCTTCCGAGGCTACCTGGGGATTGGCGTTATTGGGCAGGTTGCCTCTATTTATAATAGCGTTGACCTGCGTTAGCAATCACGTCAATACTCAAGAGTTCCCGTAAAAGACGCTGCCTTTCCCCGAAAACAACCCTGCTTTCGTTGAAGGTCGCGCCACTTTCCCTTAATGTAGTTTGCCCTACTGCGAATCGTCTGATGTCATATGCAGATACAGTACCCCATGACGGGCTAAATGATTTGCCACAAGTGCATTTAAAACAGTCCCAATAATTTTCGGCAATTTATTTATGTCTTGATCACAAATTTGAACAGAAAAACACTTAAAAACAACACAGTTCTAACGTGGCTTCTTGCTTAACGGTCCTCCAACTGTGTTGTTTTTAAGTGTTTTTCTGTTCAAATTTGTGATCAAGGCATAAATAAATTGCCGAAAATTAGTGGGGCTGTTTTAAATGCACTTGTGGCAAATCATTTAGTCCGTCAGGGGGTACTGTATCTGCATATGTTACCACGCCACAAAATAATTTTTATCTTCCATCTGATGTCGTCCTGGAATATTACGCAGTAGTGCAAGAAAATAAAGACTTTTTAGAAGAAGCGGAACTATAGATTTATGTTGCTACTTGCGTGTTGCTATACCAGCGATGTACCCTGCACGTCACTACATCCACCAAAACGATTTTACGATTTGGACTAAAGAATTAAAGTAAAGATTGTGTAGAAACTACTCACCCTCCCCTGGCTCTTTCACTGAAGCCTAGCCAACAACAAGGAAAGCAAGAGGCTTTTCATTAACCAGTGATATTTTCTTAAGCCACTGTTCCCATCTAAATGGGTAAACAATTTGAACTAAAGGACTTCGGAAAGATGTGGAAACCATAAATAGGGTGATTTACAATTAGCGGCAAATTATTCTCTTAAGTCCAAGAGGGGAGGAAAATAAAAGTGTCCTCTCTTGAATTTTAAAACTGATAAATCTTGGATTTACTCATGCAATTTAGTCTGATTTTCTATTTTTTAGCACCTGGAATATAGTTTTGTAATGTTAAAAAATTTCTTCATTTGCCGAACACTTCTGAGAACACTTCAGGTTGAACACTTCAGGCGGAACACTTCTGAGATCACTTGAAGTGGTCTTAATTTGACCATTTTGAAGTGTTCGGAAGTGTTCTTAATAAGAACACATGAAGTGTTTTAAGAAGTCTTCTCATTGGAAGTGTTCTTAAAAAGTACACTTGAAGCGTCCTTAATTTGACCATTAAAGTGTTCTCAGAAGTGTTCTCAGAAGTGTTTTTGTGAATTACAGTGTAGCTACTCCCATCCTCATCGTCGGGACTGCCATGAGATAATATATAATGTAATTGATGAGCTCATGTCAGCGCCGAGATAAAAGAACAGCCGAATAAGAAGCGCCGATATACCAATCCGTATAATCGGTACGCTACACATAACACAACAAAATCATATGCTTGAGAACTAAAACAAATTAGTTAGTGGATATCTCTCACCCAACCCGATGAAGGTTGCCACGACACATTCCGACAACGGTGTAAAGCCGACGCAACAATGCAGCCACGATTCGAATCACATGCTAACAATGAGCTTGGAAAGTGATGCTGAAAATTAAAACAATTTAGTTGGTGGATCTCACCCTACCCGATGAAGGTTGCCTCCCAGAGAAGCCTTTCTGACACAACCGTCTGTCATATTTTTAATTATTTTTAATTTATTGGCTGAGTATAGAGCTTTCAAATACATCTTTATTTATCACACACGTATACACGTAATTAAACCTTTAATTGTTGTATCGCATCACTGTTCAATATTTCGAAGTCATCCGTCATCACGCATGCATCCATCATGGTCATGCTTTTAATTATTTTCAATTTATTTGTTTATTTGTTTGTTTACACATTTATGTATCACTGATGGAGTCCATTTGGCTCGTCATCCTATAATTACACGTTTATTGTCTTACCGCATCATTGCTTAAGATCCCGAAAGCATCCGTCATTGCTCAACGACGAATAACCCCGTTAGCCATCAAAGGTTCTGTATTTCTACGATTATTACCCAAAGAATCACTTTCCCATCATTATATCCCTTCAGACTAGTAGCTCACAACTAACAGTAACTAGTAATTCACAACTATCCCACCAGACTAGTAGCTCACAACTAGTAGTAACTTGTGATTCACAACTATTCCACCAGACTAGTAGCTCACAACTAACAGTAACTAGTAATTCACAACTATCCCACCAGACTAGTAGCTCACAATTAGGAGTAACTAGTAATTCACAACTATCCCACCAGTCTAGTAGCTCACAACTAGTAGTAACTTGTGATTCACAACTATTCCACCAGACTAGTGTCGTTCACAACTAGTAGTAACTGGTAAATCACAACTATTCTACCATACTAGTATAGCTTACAAGTAGTAGTAACTATAGTAATTCAGAACTATTCCACCAGACTAGTAGCTCACAAATAGTAGTAACTAGTAATCCACGATTATCCCACCAGACTAGTAGTTCACAACTAGTAGTAACTAGTGATTCATAACTATTCCACCAGATTATGGTAGTAACTAGTGATTCACAACTATTCCACCAGATTAGAAGTTAACAACTAGTAGTAACTGGCAATTCACAACTATTTCACCAGACTATAGTAGCTCACAACTAGTAGTAACTAGTAACTCACAGGTGTTTTACCAGACATGACTGCACTTACACTTTCTCCCCTCCCAACTGCCAGTGTCAAACTAATAAATACTTGTCCACATTTTTCACTCAGATTAGATTAGTAAGTTAGGGACCGATCTGCCTGCAGTAACCAAGCATTTAAAAAATAGTCTTCACTCCATCTCCGCCTCTCTGTTCCTAATCCCAGAGGTGCTACCGGCGTATCTGCTTTTATCACATTGTTACTTTTCATTTTTTTTTCACATCTTTCACAACCTACTTTATATTCTTTTCATATTTTCCGCGTACCTCCTTTTAATTTTTCGCTAATTCGCTAATTCTTCCTTTTTCACCTGTGGTATATCGCGCTACTGTTTCGCAATTCTTAATAGAAATTTTTCTTAACTATGTTTGTAGTTTCTCTCATAATTATTTTTCGTCATTTCATCATGCATTAAAAATTGTTACAATAAAAATAATGTTGCACCCACGTAATTATTCTGCTCGTGTATTTTATTAATTACACACCTAGATTAATTACACACCTAAAAAATTCAAATTCAAAAAATGGATGTCTCAAACTTCTCAAATTCATAACAAAAGTTTTCAACATTTTTTTGAGTGCCTTGGAGAACAGCATTAAATTGCTGCTTCCATCCCACATAAACTAAGACTTGTTTTTTTTTTCAGCTTCTTTCAGTAGTCGAGTCCCTCATTTTTTGCGTATTTTCAGCGAATTCAGACCTAGTTTCGCGCCCAAAATTAGGGTGGATAATTTGATTGTTTATGATTTGAAGTTTATGATTTTTTTTTTCACGTCACCGCTCGTATTTTTTACATTTTTTTTCTACCCATAGCAAATTTTCGCATTTTTCACATATTTTCACACCAATAGCCCAAGCATCCTTTTTATCTCAAGCATCCCTCTCCTCTCGTTGTTGGGTGACCTTGCCTACACTTGGCGTGAGTCCTCTTTTTTTTCTCCCTTTGGTCACGCAGCTTTTTTGCTCTCCTGCCTTGCAAAAAAATTGTAATACGTCTACGAAAACAATTTTGGTATGTAAGAAAAGCAGTTTTTTTCTGTGTAAACAAACGTTTGTTTGAAAAATAGAAAAAAATATGTCTCTAACAAAAAGTTTTAGCACGTGTAAGAAAACATTTTTGTTATGTAAGAAAAGTATTTGGCACGTAAAATAAATGTTTGGACGTAAAAGGGAAAAAATGTATTTCTGAACAAATATTAATAGGTGCAAGAAAACAATTTTGGTATGTACGAAAGGTATCTACCGTACGTAAAACACAAATTTAGACGTACAAGAGAAAAAATGTGTTTCTAAAAAATATTTATATGCAAAAAAAAAAAACTATACTGAACTATGAAATTCTGTACTATAGTTTGTTCCACACTATGCTTTCAGAAAACTGACTGTATGACGCCACGTTTCCTGCCGCTACGAGTACAAAAAACATGACAATATCCCACTCGTAGACTGTAATAGTAACTGTGTAGACTCTACAAGTGTGATATTCACAAGTTTTTGCATTCATAGTGCAAGGAAACGTGGCATCACACAGTCGTTTTCTGAAAACATAATGTGGAACAAACTATAACTTTATTTTGTCTTGGTTATTCTTCATCTTTGGTTGAATTGAAAATAAACATAAGTAGTTAAAACTATAACTAGCTGTGCCCCCGACGCAACATATGCCGGTCCGGTTGGTTCCCGCATGTGTGAGCGAAATACTTTACTGGGCAGCAAGAAATAAAAACGGTAGCCGAATAACCCCCCTGTCCCTCCCCTTCCCTGAACCCCCTGCAGCCCTGCCACGGTATCCCCTGTCCCCTCTCCCACCCACTCCGTCCTGCATCCCACCCCCTCCCCGGTGTGTGGTGTGAATATCCCCCTCCCTGCTCCCCGTCCCGTGGAACCCCTGGTGTTTTGTTTTCTTAGGGAAAAAAATAGCTTTTTCAGTGGAGGACGCCGCGCTTATTCTCAATGTGGCTGAATTGCCCGTGTCTCCGTTTCGATGCCAAGCGTGATAAGCCCGCAACAATAATCGTGCATGCATGATTGTTACACATACAACTTTGAAACTATTCAAACCGACGCTAATAGCGAGTATTATCGAAGCAATGTTTCTTTTGTTACTGATTGTTACAGGGCACACCCGTTCACATTGTCGGCCAACTAGTCCTTTTTCTGTACTACCGTACCAAGAATGAACACGCTCGCCCTCTTTCATTGCTACTGCCTTTACTTAATTTGAGCCGTTTTTATTGGCTGTTTCCTCATTGTTTAATTAATTTTAGCATTTTCATTGGCTGTCATCATGAATGATGAGTTTGCTTTGCTGTGTGCATTTCATCCCATCTAAGCGTATCTACTAATATAATACCCAACCTCAGGAACCAGGACAAGGAAGAAGAGGAGCATCTTGCAGCAGCAGCAGCCCAACAATTCAAAGTAAGGGCTACAATCGTGGCTACAATTTAAAGTAACGTTTTGTTTCATTCTTCCTGCGCATGCCATGTCATTGCTACTATGCGTAACAATTCTTGGTGCATTTCGTGCGCATGCAAGGTCGTTGCTACCGTGCCTAACAATTCTTGGTGCACTACTTCCAATAGTCGATTGTTGATGGATAAAATGAAAGAATCCGTGTTTCAGGTAAACGCATGGAGTTTTCAACCACGCCTCGAAATTGCCGGCTATTAACGACAGAATGGCTTATTTATTTCGTAGATGCAGGCTTTCAGAGCTATTTGGAATTGTTTCAAAGTAAGTAGCAACAATTATTACCCCAATGTACCGTCTTCTGTTGTTAAAGATAACACACATGAATTGTTTCAACGTTGGCGGAAACAATCACAGACATTAACGCGTACTGATTGCTGACTTACTCAGTGGTAGGGTTTTTTTTGGAAGAATTCAGTAAAACACAGGTACGCGTCTTTTTTGGGGCTGCGCCAAAATTTCAACGACATGTCCTGTTAACCTTTAGTTGCACGAATTAATTTATGTTACTTTTCGCCACCACTACCACCATCACCACCACCACCATCCGCTTGGTTTTGACACGAGGTCGCTGACAGCTCGGCTAATGCTGCTCGCTTTGCTCGGGTCCCCGGGACCCCCTCACAAAGTTCTTTCAGTCAACTGTTGCCATCGGGCAACAGAAACAACAAGCATGGGAGGGTTGTGGCAATGTAGGGAAGAAGAGGAGAGGTACAGGGGACGGTAGAAGAGGAGGGAAGGAGTGGGGAGAAGTTGGACGGGAGAGGTGAGGAGTGGAAGAGGCCAGGGGAAGGGAGTATGAAAAGGGGAGATCACACTATTTGCTTACTGAATGTGCCCATCAAGCACAAGCATACGGGCAGGTGCCGCCAAGGAGCGGATGTTTTTTTTTTGGGGGGGGGGGTTAATAAATTTATAACCATACACCAGGGGGGCTGCGGAAAAAGGCCGGGAGGTATACAGACTCGACACTTATGGAGGGTGGGGGGGGGATGTGCAGGTTGGGGGGGGGGAACCATTGAAAAAGCCAAGATGCGCTGGAAGGCGTGCGGTGGGGTAGCTGGGTGTTCAGGGCGGAAGGGGGGGGGGGGGAGGAACAAACAGGTTGTCGGGGGGGGGGGGAAGGCCGGGCCAGTATACAAACCCTATACTGCCGGATGGCATGCAGTGGGTTACGGGGCGCAGTCGAGGGAGGCTGGGGAGTGTGGGTTGGTAGGGGTAGGGGGAGAAATTGAAAGCATCAGTTACTTTACTAACACGACGAAACACCCGAAGAGACTAAATCCACGAAATTTAATCACCGTGCAGCATGCACGGGTCCAGCTAGTTATACAGAAAATAAAGATTTATTACCGCATCAAACAAGGTTAAGGAATACAGGAGAGGGAATTTGCATTCCACTTACGCCAGCACAAGTTATTAAGTTTAAACCAAAATAAAACACAATAAAGATTTAAAACATTTCATAAATTCATAAATTGTGAAAAGATCCACTTTTTTAAGACCACCACCACCATCACCACCATCAACCAACCAATCCCCGCCCCCCGCTTAAAACAGCCGAGATTCCCAGATTCGACCAACTCAGGGAGTAGGCGATTCCACGGTGCAACAACCCTAGAAAGAAAAATCTTGCACAAGATTTTTGTTGTTGTTGTTGTAGGTACCGTTAATGCGTTGAGCAAATAAAATAAAGAAAGCAAACTACATTCATCAAACTGCCTGAAAGTTGAATCCTCCGTCAAGGACAACGTTCTTTTCGTACACGTGTTTAATGGAGCTGACACTATTTCTGCATTTTTTTCAGGCAGGACAAACTAAAGTTTGGGAAACTATTAGAAATAAAAAAAAAAATAAAAAGCCAATAAGGTGCACAAGAATACAATTAAAAATGCGACGTTTCGAGTCGGATACGACTCTTTCTCAAGCAATACTAAGCACAAGGTTAAAAGTCAAAACGTGTTATTAAAAACACTGGGCGAACCCACAAAGCACAACCAAAGCACACAATTTTAAAACCTGAAAATTAAAATTAGAAATGAACCAAAGTCAGGGTGTAACCTGGCAATAGGGAGCCCAGACATTGACTTACGACCTACATGTGCAGGAAGTAATGTCTGGATGGGCTCCCTATTGCCAGGTTCCACCCTATAGCTTAGGTTCATTTCTTTTTATTTTAATTTTCAGGTTTTAAAATTGTGTGCTTTGGCTATGCTTTGTGAGTTTTGAACATGGTTTGACTTGTTGCCTTGTGCTAAGTACTATTGCTTGAGAAAGAGTGGTATCAGACTCGAAACGTCGCATTTTTAAATATATACCTGTGCACCTTATTGATTTTTTTACTTTTTTTATCACTGTTTGGTACTCTTTTCATCACGGGCAAACAATTAGAAAAGCACGGACCTACAAAAGCCAACTTACTTCAGTGTTTAATTTAAACAGATCATTCTGCTGAACTGCTAAGATATCCCGAAAATGGTAAAGAATCCATTCTATTCTTGAATTGTATGGAGACCGGGCTAATGAATGTGAATCACTTCATGATTTGATTTTGAGATATGAATGCTTTGCCAAATCACAGCATAAAAGCGTGCAGTTCAGTTAATCTGACTTCTTTACCTCCTAGAGAAGCTGCTGCTTGTTTTATTCATCTCGAACTTATTGCCAAGCTCATACATAGTTAGGAAATGTTCTACCACCTGTAGAGTGGTGTTGGAAGGTTTCTAGAAATGGCCGACATCCATTCACCACAGACAAAGACCCCTCTCCTGCTGACCTGCGCAATATTACATTCTGTAAGTGCCTCAAAACAATAGGGCTAATTGTAGCTGCAGAAAGAAAGAATTATACAATAATCACATATTATTTGTGATTCATGTACGTGTGGGGTTATTGTGTTCAAACATGTACATTACCATTGATATAAGGGACCAAAGCCCGGGCCGTAACCAGCACCCCCGCAGCCCCCGCACGTGCGGGGGTTTTCTTGAGGCCAAATAGCGCGAAGAGCAACGAGGACCACGATATTGTGGGACACGATATTGAGTTTCGGAGAACTATACGTAACGTAAAAAAGGTGGTAAACGTTTCAAATGAAACATCCTGCTTTCCAAATTCTGTAAAAAGTCGTAAAATTCCAAACAAAGAAAAATCTAGTTTAGGTTGATGAAAAACGTGGTTAAAAATTGAGCTTATCGAGAGTGACAGTATGGTTACGCGTCCTGAAACGATCATTTTGTTGGTAAGCGAAATAAAAATAGCCCGTTTCTGAATAAAGCCTACAGTTAGGAATGATTTAATCATACATGTTTATACTTTCAACAAAATTTCACGCCAGACATTGAAGTGACTAATTAATTTTTTTTAAGTCTGCTTCAATAGCCGCATTATATTGTTGAAATAAGGAAACGGTAACCCACAAAAAAAGTGCTGATTGTTAATTTTTAAAAAAATGTTGGATTACTGCGTTACAACGAACTGTTTATTAATTTGTTTTTAAGCCCAGTAATCAGAAATAAAACGTATTACTTTTCTTAACGGTATTAAAAAAAAATACTTCGAATTCCAGCAAAACGTCATCCTCGGCCTCTCAGTTAAGAAGACAGGTGTGGTTACATTATGCACTACGGGAAAAATGTTTTCAAAAAACTCGTATTCGCAACCAAGAAAATAAAATTAATTGAGGAATGGGAAGGAGCAGAAGCTACATTTTAATTCTGGTGCGGGGGGATCTTGTGGTGATCTTGTCGATGCTTCACTTAATCATTTCTTCTTGGATGAAGATGACAAATCATCAGCTAAGACAGAGTGAAAGACTGTTAAGAGAAAGATAAATAAAGATAAACCAAAAAGACATGCGGTAAAGAGAGATTTATGAAAACTAACTAGCGATTATAGGTAGGGACTAAGACAGGACGGAATGCCAAATGGGCTCGGGAAGGATTAAATAAATACGGATGCAAACCTATTTACATTGTCTTTTGGGCTTAAATGTCAGACTGCCAAATGCTGAGGTCCTACCGCTGAGCCATACTGACATGGCCACAGTGACGGCTTCAGGATTGAATTGTTGCTTTTTTTTTTTGGAGGGGGGGCGAAAGAGGGCACATCTGGAAAGAGAGTGGCCCAAGAACTTTTTTTTTTCAATGCAGCGGGATTAGACACTTTTATTCCGTTTAATTCGATCTGAACATGACGTAAGCTTCAATACAGTTCAATTTTTTTTCTAAATACGCCCCATAAAACACACTAAATAAATTAGGCTACACATATATTGCAAAGTTGCTATAAAATAAATAATAAATAAATAAACTAAACTAAAATAATAAAATAAAAGCTCATTTTATTAATTTGATTTCAAGTTTCGCCTACCAGTTTTTTTTATGATTTTATATCTAGTGGTGACTTGAGTGTTGGGTTCGGGGGGGGGGGCCCCAGGGGGCCTTTAAATATTGGGGGAGGGGGGTCATGTTCCATCCTGGCCTACCCCTAGCGCCGTCACTGCACGGCCATGTCTCAGCGATAGGACCTCGGCATTTGGTTTCAAAGGTCGTTGGTTCAATTACACACTCCGTCAGTCTGACATTTAAGTCCAAAAGGCAACGTAAATAGATTTGCATCCGCATTTATATAAGTAAGCGTTACCATGGAACGATATTTTTTTCCCGGAAGCAAAAAGTGTTTAGTTCATTTCTGCAAAAAAAAATTACTCTTTTTTTAAAACTGCACACCCGTGATTTATTTCTGATTAATAAGCAAAAACTCCTTAGGGTGTGCGCAGCGCATCTTGAGTCCTACAGACATCTTACGAGCGACTACGTCTTCCTGGAGGGAGCGGTGTTAATCGATGGCCGCCATTGTTTTTGTAACCATCTTGGATATCAACAAGGCACTCTGCTACCAAAAATATACAATCTATTATCCTTGTCCGTTTTGGGGCGAACTCAAGATAGGCCGCGGACACTATAAGTAATATTGGACGTTATACGTGATAAGTGCGTTTTTAGTTTCGTTTAGATTAGGGAATTCCTGCTCTTTACCAACACCAGTTTTAGGGCAGTGGAATTTTCGATTTAGCAAACGCGATATGATACAGTTATTGCGGTTTGAGCGATTTGTTAAAAAAAATGTTCGTCAGTCCTGGATTGTACCTTCTTCGACCGAAAAAAAAGCGGAGGAAAATTTAAGTATTGGTCTGGAAAAACAAGGAAATATCAGGGAATTTCATCCTAAGCTTTTGAACGCCACCCTCTAAATAGAAAGTGAAAATAAGGACTATTTTTCAGGATCCACAATCAAATTTTGAGTCTGAAAAGGTGGGTTCTCATTTTTGCAATTTTGTTAAGTTTTGGAAGTTGGTTGGTAGGGGGGAGGGGGAAGGGGAGACGGGTTTGTTTAGTCAGCCAGAACGGACAGCCTACAGACATACTTACGGAAAACAGCTATTATGTAGTTACATTTTATAGTTTAATCTTTTTTTTTTTTTAAAACTTCATGCTCCTATTTCGTCAGAATTAGAACAGAAACACGATATTATGTTTTTACTCGAATTGTAATTACATAAACAAAGTGGACCTCGCACGCTGCTCCCACGTGTTGCGCTGAACAGAGATTTTTATTTTTATTGCTGGCGCACGCACGCGCCGTATCGAAACGTCGCCTGACCATCTAATGATAACTTTTAGAGGTCAGAGGTAAAAAACTAAAAAAAAACTAAAAAATAAAAATAAATAAATTATAAAAAAAAAAAAGGACGTACGCTATCAATATTGAGTGAGAATTTTAAAACGAATGAAAATTAAATAATAAAAACAGTTCTATAATAGTGGAATGCGTGTAGATCGGTCATTTTTGATTCGAGGGCGTGTCCGGTCGGTAGACGGTGGGGGTGATTGACATCTGCGATCGTGCGAATGGGCTTAAGTGTGGAAGTAGGGACGACACACGATTGGTGCTGCGGGGGGGTCGCGTCGTAGCAGGCCGGCCTAGCCGTCTTGTCAGCGGCGGCGAAACGATGCTTGCCTGCGGGCCGTGACGAAGTTTAGGCAGGCGAGCTAAGGCTATAGCCCGGCGGGCCTTGGAGCAAGGCAAGCGGGGCCAACCACGACCACTCAGGCCGATCCCCTTAGGCGCCTTGCCGAGCCGCGGCGACCGACTTCCCGACAGAACACGAGCAGGCTCGGGCTTTGCAGGACGGCTGCATTTAGCGGTTGCAACAAGAATTCGACCGCGGTAGCGACTGGAGTGGACACTAAACTAAGTCAGCCTCCAGATTTAGTGATACAGACATTGTTGTGTTGTTGTTGTTGTTGTTGTTAACGGGTTTAGGCCTATTGCCCGCCCACGCGCTCTGGAGTTGTGGAGTTTTTTTTCTTTTTTAAAAAGGCACGTGATCGAGTTGTATGCTCTACCAAGCAGAGTCAGTGACCATCCGGCGAGCTGGATCAAGGTAGGAACCGCAACCCATTCACTTGATTCATGTAGCTGTTATTGGGGCAGGAACTTTAAATATAGGCTAGTAACAAGCGGCGTGGCATTACACCGCACACAACAGGAATTAGGGGTGTGTGACGTCATACACAGAGCTCTAAACGGGTTTTTTTTTTCATGAAGAATTCGGACGCAAACCCACGTGTTTGAGGATGTCCTTCGTGGATGGTGTAGTTTTCAATCCCAAATACGACAAATAGGGCTGACGTTTAGGTAAACGAAACTACTTTACCCTACTGTGACGTTATACCTTCCCAACTTGCAATATCGCTGGCATAATATTGAAGTTTGATATTGATATTGTTGTCCCAATGTGGGCATTACGACTCGATAATGTTATCGAAAACCAGCAAAAGTGATACGACATCAAGGTCGAAATTGGTGTAGATTAATAAAAATTAGAAAACAAAAACGAACTCGTTTGCTGTTTAGGGTAAGTTTTCTGGGCCGAAGTCAAAACAGCAAAGGAGCACAAATAAACTTCCCTGTAATGTTTCATATACTGGAGTGTTCCTGTATTGTTTAGTCCACGTGAAACCGTGCTGCTGTATTAGTGGAGCTTAATAAAAATAATCTCCTCTAATAACCCAGTGCTACATTAATTTCCATCAATTGGAGATGGATCTGAACGCCAACACAAAATCTGTCTACGAAACTTGGAAGAACTTTAGCCTATAGCAATGTATTCTAAATCTAATACATACCATCTGTAATAATGAGAAAATAAAACACTATTTAATTTGTAAGCAAAGGGAAATAAAATTAATTCCCCCACTCTACAATCCCAAGTCACATACTCTAAAATTACAGTTTATTTGACAATAAAGCATAACGGTTTTCCCATCTTAAAATTATTAGTTGCATTAGTTGAAAAAAAAAACTGAAGTTTAGTGCTGACATGACTTTCAGTGATTTGATTATTACTTGAAATTTGTTTCATTTGTTTTGTTTTCGCTACAAAATTGAAAGATAAAAATGCATACACAAAATGAACACAAATTATAGTTCGTTGCGTTCGAGTGAACTCTAATCCGTTTTTATTCGTGTACGTTCAGGGCTGTGAGTATGGGGATACGAGCTCTAATGTTTTTTTTTTTTCTAAACGGCGAAGCCCTTTTTAGCTGAGTTATAATGGTTAACTATTTTGCACAGTTTTGGAAAACGCGTTAAGCCCAATTCTTTAGTTCTAATAAAAAATAATGGGAAAAAAGAAAGGAACTAGTGGTTATGCACCAATGACGTGCAGCGTTAACGGTCAGTGAGGCTTTCGTCACACCACGAAGCATTTTATAGCCTACGTGAAGGAATTAATACGCAGATATGGACCGCAAGAAAACAATTTTGTAGTTTTGAACAGAATTCGTAAAGAGGGCTTTCTTTGCTTGCAAACTTGAAAAATGCTTCGATTTAAAAGAATAAAATTCAAGGCCTTGTGTAAAGTCTTCAATTCTCTACCCAAAAACACAATAGAACTGGAAATGTCCTTGAAAATGTTTGTGGACTGATATTTTCTACTGCTGGGATCATTTTTTCGTTATCTGGTGTATGTTGTATGCAGTCGTCATACAGTTTGGCTTCTGATTGAGTGGTCCAGATTCATAATACTTTTTTTTTAAGTGCTGATATAATAAACGAAGCTCATAGGCCTAAAAAACCACAACAACAACAAAAAAAAACCCAGTGCTTTATAAGACACTGATTGAAACGTTCTATAGAAAAGCCCTGGAAAAATTCTAGACGCAAAGTGTAGGCTATGAACCGTGGTATAAGAACAGTGTAAAGACGAGTCTCCTGACTTAGTGTCTTGCACCAAATATCAGAAATACGATATGAGCAGTGACGTCAATAACACGGTGAGGAAGGAGGGGGGGGGGGGGCGTTCCCTCAAAAACAAGCAGCGGGGCCGTAAGCATCATCGGAAAAATGTATTTATTCGCTACTTTCTAAAACGTTTTGTAGGTTAAGCCATACATTACTCAAAACAAGAAAAATAATCGCACAATTAAAATAAAGTGGTTGTACGATTTGTAAAGGGGGGAGGGCAAGGGGGAGGAGCAACAAAACTTTGCACACTCCCCCCACCTCCCCCAAAAAATATTTGCGCCACTGAATTTGAGATTTCAGGGTTTGTGGATGAATGCCCGTTATAAATGTCACGTTCGAATTTGTGTGGCGTGTGTCATCGGCCAAAATTCGATAGGCTACTTACTTTTTATTGAAATCTGTACACGACATTGATCCTTGTTGATATTTTCCGTTTTCTTTGGAACACGTTACGCAATGTGTTACTCGACACTTTGTGTTCAGATTTAAATTAGTTTGGTTTTGAAGTCTGGTTGGTAACCTTTCAGAAATTATGAGAATTGAAAGAGCCGTTTTGAAATTTGTGTAACCCTGAGACTACTTTTTATTGTATTATGAAAAGTACCCTTGTTCGAGAAAGATGGTTTTCCTTATATGGGTATCTCGCTGTTCTAATATAAATAAATTTATTATGAATTGCTCGCTTCTGTTTGAACCATCGTTAAGTTGCAAAGTGAACCACCTCTAACTTGTAACGAAAGATGGAATGTTACAGAAACGAGTAACGGATAATACATTTATTTCTTTTGAAATAGTGAAATGCCCATATACGGAAAACGTCCTTTCTTGAACAAGGGTACTTTTTATAGTACACTAAAAAGTAGTCTCAGGGTTGCATACTTTCTTATAGAGTGCCATTCTAACATAGGGCCCGAACACAAATGACGTCATGAAAGAGGGGGAGGGGCGGGGGCGGGGGCGGGGGGAATCACGAGAGCGTGTTAGCTTCGGACAAGTGGGGGAAGAGGGTCAGTAAATTTATGACGTCACATTATCGTGTTACCCATCAGTAAAGAAAGAAATTCCAAATGGCGCGAAGAGCCAACAAAATTAAGATTGCCACTTTAAATGGTTATAAAGTCGGTCTTTGAACTTTGTCTATGAAATCAGGAAAATAGCAAATTAGAAAATGTATGCTTTAAGTTAGTGTATTATACCAAGGGTGGCATGAATATGAAACTATTTCCGTTGTCTTACTGACTGACTGGGTCCGTTCGACTTTCCTGAAAGGTGTAGTTAGGTAGGAAAGCTCGAAGCAAAGGTCTCATTTTTTTTATAATGGTGGCCATCTTGGAAAATGTCCGCCAAATTGGCAGGCAAAAACAGAAATATTTAAATAGACGTGCTGCTTGACCTTGAAAAATGTCACAGTACAAATTCCTTCTGTATAGACACGAACCTTCCCATTTTAACTTATGTAGCTGTAAACGAAAAAATACAAGTGAGCAGCAAAATTATGACGTGTCATCTTGAGTCATCATTGTGCGTCATCGTTTCTTACTAATATCACGCAACTAAATTTTTTCCTTTAACCATACAGCAGCACCTACTTTTTTTAAATTTAAGTTTTCTAGTTTTTCCGTTTTCGTAAACCGTCACAATACGTCCTTATTGACAATTGTCACAACATCGTTTACTTTTCCATATTTTCATCATTCTTCCATTTTGTCACTGAAAACGTGTATCTACAGAAAAATGAGGCTGATGTAACCAAAAATAAATTTTCAAACAGTAAATATAATTATTAATATCAGGCAATGTTCTACACTTGACCCCTACATTAGATACCGAAGGTGCCTTAACGTTTCTAAAATGATCGGTTTTGATGACGTTGTGGGGCGTAGCTAAGAGGAATCCGCCTCTTTAGAAGCACAACCGTACCTTAGCTGCTACTGACGAAATTAAAACGGCAGATAAAAATTAGGCCTAAAAGCTGAAAATTAGGCCTAAAATCGAAAACTATAGGCCTAAAAGCTAACACAGTTTTAACCTGTAATGGTTACGATACACTTTTCATTTTATAACAGAGATCGCTGTTGCAGTGTGATAGAAGTATGCACCTCAGCAATGGCGGAAGTTTACAGAAGACTGGTTGCGACTAGGTAGTCCTGCATCCGCTTATTTAACTCTCACAAATGCAGAAAGAACAATTATAATACTTGCGGACAGTATTTATAGGGTTCCCATCAAAATACTGAAATAATTTCCCTAAGTTATCCAGAATAGTTCAAGCCTAATTTCCTGGCCATTTATCGTAATTTTAGGAAGGACATTTTTTTATACATTTTACCAGTTGCTTTTAGTGCTCACTTAGCGCAAAAGAGTAGTCCGATTTAATGAACTTTAGATGTCAACACAGAAGTAAAAGGATGCATTTTATTTCATCACAATGTCTTGACAAAATGTGTTTAATGCGCTTATAGGACTAGACCTAAAAGCGTGACTTTGTTTTTTTCCTGAGTTTTCCATGTTTTTGT
>JAHWFP010097991.1:0-14096 GCA_023313725.1 Lithobius niger | reverse complement strand
TAGCTAGCTAGACAGTAACATAAAAACAACGTTATTGACGCATCTTTTTCTCTATGATTGGTGGACACTCATCCTTTAAATTTTAGTTTTTCTTTATCTCTGACCCTTCCCCTTACATTTTCCACAATTTGAAACATTTCTGTCGCATTGGGATTTATCCTCAACATGCCAAAATATGCTTTTAGTTGCTTACAGTTAACAGACACATGTCTGCTAGTGAGCCGCCTTTTTATCATTAACAATCAATTTTTAACAATCGGATGTCTACAATGGGATGATCTACTGTTACTTGGCGGCGACACACTAGCGTGTGTCTAGATAAAGAATAAAGGAGTAATGCTTATTTTGATCAACCGGTGGCGTTTTCCCAACTTACAAAAAAATAGCATTACAAATGATTGCAATCTTTTTTGTTAGTGCCTCCCCAAACGTCAAACCTTAAAAGGCACGTATTGGACCTACAAGAGTGCTGAATACCATATTTCATTCGTATCTGTCGAATAATTTATTTTATATGAGCAGAATTAGTCAGTAGTTAGTAGTTAGCTGAAATCAGCGACCTTCACGCACTTTTATTACATTGATACGGTTTGTGCAGTTGATTGAAATGTAAGTAATGCTTGTCAGGGCACAAAGACTGCCCATTTCCAACAATTTTCAAGCGGTTTCGCCGCATAGGTTTTTATCCTCATCATCGTGAAATACGCTCAACTCTGGTTTCAGATAAAGTACCAAAGCTAGTGGCCATGCAACAACAATGCAGGAGTTAAACAATGACTTTTTTACATTGAAGTTACAATGAAGTGTGACAATTATTGAACTTGGCGGGCGGACTAGCGTGGTCCTTGATATAGTAGTCAGTAGTCATCTAAAATCAACGATCTTCACGCACTTTTATCACCTTGATGCAGTTTGTGCACTTGATTGAAATACAACTATTGCTTGTCAGGGCAAAAGACTGCCCATTTCCAACAATTTTCAAGCTGTTTCGCCAGATAGGTATTTATCGTCAGCATCGTGAAATGCGCGCAACTCTGGTTTCAGATAAAGTACCAAAGCTAGTTCAAAGGGTTTCAAAGGGTTTAACGAGCGTTAACCACTCCTGGTTATCTGCCCGAATCCAGAATGCAACAACAACAATGCAACAACAATGCAACAACAATGCAGGAGTTAAATAATGACTTTCTTACAATGAAGTTACAATGAAGTGTGACAATTATTGAACTTGGTGGGCGGACCACTGGCGTGGCCTTTGATTCAAGTAGGCCTTGTATTTTTATTGAAAAGGGCCATTGCACGTACAACGCTCAGGCTACTTTTCCTTATTGCTGTACAATAATAACGAGTGATAAACGAGCGAAATACACTACGGAATTAGCAGACATGTGAACTTAGTCGGAACATTTTGTCAAATACTGTAAGTCGTCCAACAAGTCGGCAAATCTGGTTCACACCCCTCCAACTTTCACCCCTCCTGATGTCCCTGAAAATTTTTTAATAACAATGGCTGTAACAGTCATTTATTCAGCCGAACAAGTAGTTATAATGTCCGAGGCCTATCTTGAGTTCCCCCCAGAACGACACAGATAATCAATTGTATGTTTTTGGTAGCAGAGTGCCTTGTTGATATCCGAGATGGTTACAAAAACAATGGCGGCCGTCGATGAATGCCGCTCCCTCCAGGAAAACGTAGCCGCTCATAAAATAGTTGCAGGACTCAAGATAAACCGCGTACACAATAGGCTATTCGTGACGCCCTCAGGCAGGTTACCACTTAAAGAGGCAGTTTGTTTAATGTCGTAGGCCTATCTCAAATTTTCATATCAAACGGTCTTCCCAATACTTTGTTGGCGAAGAACAACTGGTTGATGTGATTTAACAAGCCATACACTAGCTTTAGACTTTGTCATAGCTTACTGGCCATTTTGCACCACCATTAAGACCTGAGTTCTCATTGATTGCAAATTCATTAGGACCAGAGTTCTCATTGATTGCAAATTCAATAGGACCAGAGTTCTCATTGATTGCAAATTCATTAGGACTAGAGTTCTCATTGATTGCAGATTCATTGGGACCAGAGTTCTCACTGATAGCAACTTCACTCGCGTTCCTAAGAGGTAATGCGTTCTATTTCACCAACTTCTTGCCTTTGTACCGCGTAGTTAATTTTATCCTACAGCGCCGAGTCTTGCTAAGAAACCACAACCGCAGTTTTGTGATACTAAATTATTCTAACTTGCAGTATTTATCCGTATTCTAGCCTTTCTTAGTGCTCACTCGTTGTGTATCCTGTCAATTATGAACACAGATTTGCTATTAAAATCGATTATTTTCCTAAATCAACCACAGTTTTTGTACAGACGCATCAGACATTTTCGCCGTAGCCCTCGACATTTAAAAGGTTGTCCTTCCCCCTTGCATTTCAGAACACGAAGAAGTGGGCAAGTTTTTTTTGGTGAGAAATGGAACTTCGCTAGAACATCCAGTGTCAACGATTGTCATGGCATGTTTTACCAATTTTCTAAAATGGCGCTGGAGTCCTCGTCCTTTCAGTTTCTGCAGTAAGTGAAACGATCTTAAAAATGTCTGGGGCTCCGCACAACAATATATGTCGGCAGTTTCTTTCTTTGAGTCTTAATTGCACGAACCTTATACAGCAATATACTCACTTTGTTACGAAGAAACGCTGATCAAACATGTTACGCTTAGCGGGCTATTTTTCCTTAAACAATAGGTGGGATATGGGCAAATGACTAAGTGTTACAGCAACACATTTTTTCGAGGCATTGTTGTACTCGAAAAAATTGCTGTTAAGCATGGAGGGCCCATGGCCGGGCCCTTAAAATCAAAACTGGTATTCAAATATGTAATTTAAAAAGGGAAACACTTCTAAATTCTTCGTAACTACTAGATTTACATAATTCCCTCACATTTCTAAACTCCTGTTTCTTCAAAAAGATGAATGTTCTACGTAATCCTACTTGGGCAGCGTAAGCAGGTAGGATCACCAGTTCAAGATGCTTTAGTTAACCCTATATTAGTCTGGGTTCTACGTAGCCTAATGCAGTAAGTGAAATTTGGTGCACTGACAAATTTGGAAGAATTAAATATTAGCACCTTCTCCATTTCATCCTAAAACTGAGATATGATCCAGAACTTTGCTCGAGTATCTTTCTAAGTTGTTTGGGTGTCGGAAATAGGATTTTCCTCGTTCGTTATGTGCAGGTTATGATTTTAAAGGTATGATTTTGTTGCTTGGGTATTGTAGGCTTGGTTAGGTTAAGTCATCTGCCTTGGCCCGAGTACTCTGGTCTGCCTGTAAATTTCACTGAAAAACTAATTCCATACCGTGATTTTAAAATCCAAATCGAATTTTAGTATATTGTTGGGTGTTATTGCAGGTTAGGTTAGGTGGCTTAGCCATAATTTCATCAGGCAGGATGGAAACGATTTTCAACGTTGCGTTGTAAGGAAAATAGTTAGTGCTCGTTTATTTCATTTCCGTTTACTACAGTGTACGTGTCACAGTATATATTATTCGAAAACCAGGTTTAAGGTTTAACTGAACCGAAGTCAAAACAGCAAAGGAACACAAATACACTTTCCTATAAAGTTTCGTATACCGAAATGTTCCTGTGCTGTTAGTCCACGTGAAACCTTACTGCTGTATGCACATGTTTTTACAGTTTTTACTTCGGAACACGATAGGTCAGATTGGTTCATTCTACTTGGCCAAACGAAATCACTGAAAAATCGTAAAAACTGTAGTCTTGGTATGCTTAGTACAGACCTACTGATTAAGTAATTTAGGGCTTCGTCCGACTCCTTGAAAACCTGAAAATGTCGTTGAAAATAAAAATGAAATACCAGTCCTGAAGTCTTGAATACGAAATCTTAAAAAATTGGTGTAAGTATGATGGACGGCAAGGATTAACGGAAAGGAGACGACTTGACTTGAATAATGCTAAAAGATTTAGCCACGAAAGTTGGAGAGAGTGTAGCACTATACTAATCTTACAATAATTTTGAAATTTAAGATATGGTTTTAATAAGGAATACAGCAATAATAAGGTTTCAGGTGCAATAAACAGCACAGAAACACTGCGGTACACTATACCTTGCAGGAAATTTATTTGTGTTCCTTTGCTGTTTTGACTTAGGATCAATTGAACTTTACTGTAGTATTTACGTTTACTATATTATACGTATTGAAGTCTTGCCGGTGAGGAAGTAACAGAGGTGTTAATACTCATTCCTAATAAATGTTTTCGTAGTAATGTTTTTATAGTCATTGATGGTTGATTTTTTCTTTACCTGTTATTTTGCTGCAAACTGGTTATTTATATTTCTATAATCACTATCGGTATGGGAATAATCGAAGCAAACAATTGTCTTTAATAACCTGCCTTGTGAGAAAGATTGTGTATGTTTGTGACCTTCATGTCACCACTGAGAAGACTTTACAGCTACTAAGCACGGCTGGAGTCTGTAGCCAGGATCCGCCCCGGTAGTGCAGTAGGTAGAGCACACTGTCTAGTTTTCGGTAAGTCCTGGATTCGAGTATCAGTCAGTCGCGGAAGTTAGCTTTTCTATCTTTCTCAGACTCGTGCAATTGTCTAACAGGGGCAGTGTTTGATTCAGACTGTTTGCTTTCTTCACCCTTTATCCTTGCGATTTCTTCTGTATTCGTCACCACTAATTTTACCTATACACTGCTTCCCTATACCTAATGATTTAGAAGTGCTGCTTATTCTAATAAAATCCGATTAACTTTCTTAAGGGTCCCTACCATTTTTGTTAGTACTGGTGTCTTTGCCGCAGGTTGAGGTATTGTACCCAACGATCCCAAGTTACCCTTGGTGTGCAAAAAAAAATCGCTATTCTCTCGTTAAATTGTAGTTTACCAGTTTATTTTACTTTTTCTTGGAGGTGCTCGGGGGGAGGGAGAGGAGGAGGGCTGTTCACGACGAAAACATTGCGCGTGATGCCCGTCACGTCTTGAAATAATGGTCGAACACCAGTGATTGTCAAATACACCAACTGTGTGTACTCAACACCTTTTTGTGAGTTCATATCTACGTTGATCGTATAACAGTTTCATTCTACTCGCTGCCTGTTTCAACCGAGTTCGTTCAACGAGTTTTAGGATGTCGGTTTACCCGCTCCCCTCCCCCTTTCCCCGCACTGGCCAAAATTAGAGAAAACTACGAAAATACATTTATTGTGGCATGTAGTTTAGTGACACCTAGTCAAGTTTATGCAGTTGTTTTTCCTTACATTATACATTATCGACTATTGCTTTTGCTTTTTTTAAATAATGCAGTAAGACTAACAGCTTGAACTGCCAATGTCAGTGAAATGACAATTTATGTGAGCATTGTGCTGTCAGAGTTCGTAGCACACCTAACCAAAATACATGAAGTACTTCCGGAATAAATTAGTAGGACTATGTATATTGTTAATAATTTTTTTAGAAGGATTCCACCTTTTTTCCTCTTAAGAAGATTAGTATGAGTACCGTAAACAGCTATAGACCTCACAAGCCCCAACCACCGCCACCACTGATGCGAGTTTTCTCCGTTACGCGATAACGAATTTCAGTTCGAAAAGTAGCCTTTACGTTATATACAGAACTGCTTTAAAAGCCGAATAAATGAAACTTATGAAATTCAACCATTTGGAGTACTGCTGTAAGTATTTCTTCTATGTTGAAGAGTTTCGCATTGAACAAGTAACATTGATGAAGTATTTGCTGACATGTGCACGGGCAGCCGCGAGCACTGGGGCCTGGCATCTTACAGACCCAGGTTCGATCCTGATGAAGGGTTGTGTATATGTAAGGGTTTTTCTCCGGCCGTTGCACAAGGGTCTCCTGTGGACGCTCCGGTTTCCTCACTCCTACGGCAAAACACAAACTGACGATGGTGACTCCTTCCACCACTGCTGCTTGGGCCTTCAAAAAGCTTTAAGCTTATTGGTCGATGCTTTATTCTATTCAGTGTAAGTAATTAGAATCCCATTTCTATCCGATTTAGCCCTACCCTTTAAATTGTATTCCAAATTTACTTTCGTGCAATGAAGTTCATCATGAGAGATATAACTTCCTGAAATTTTCTAATTAAAGGAATACCATTTAAACGAAATATATTAGTTTTTCTCGATGCCACTTTAGAATTCAGTTTGTGAATCCCTTTCTATTAATCCATTTTTCAAATGTGGTGGTCAGAAAATATTCTGGTAAACCTATTCCTAAGATTAAATTACACGTATTCCACAATTTAATTAAACAGGATGGAAAGCCTACGGCTCAACAAGAGTTTAATAAATACAGATGCAAACCTATGCACGTTGCCTCTTGGACTTACACGTCAGACTGCCTGAGAGGGGAATCGAACCCACAACTTTTGAAACCAAAAGTCTACGCTCTACCGCTTGAGCTATACTGACATGGCCAAAAGGAAACGTCTATAGGCAGCATTTGACACGTGCATATATACACGTAAACATACACTTTCCAATCACCTCTGGAGGGACGCTTATTTTCCGCGCAACATACCAAGTAAAACGAATGGAACACTCAAACACGAACACTTTTGTTACAGATAATTTTGATTATGATCATGATGATTGGAGTAAACGTAATGTGTCAATCCTGCCAAGAGCAACGAGGAAAGGAACTTTAAATACACAGAGGGCACATTACGATAGATATACAGAAAGTAGGCATTGAGATGCGCGTTTCCAGACATATAGTGTTGGTATTAAAGGTTCGACCCATGTTAACACTGGTTACCTCGGGATGATTCCTTGAAAGTTTTCAGTTAACACAAAGAGAACACCTGATTAGGGGTGCTAAACTGAGCAGTGTGATAGCACTTTGTGATACTTCCACAGTTAGGTCACTAATGAAATGACATTTGCCACAGGAGGAATATCCTAATTTCATAAACTATGTCTTACATTTTGCCAGTTGCATTACAAGTTGTAATAAAACTGTTCTCAAAAGCTCTCATCGTATTAATTTTTTTCCCGATTACTACCCTGAGATTACGAGAGCAAGTATTGGCATAAATGTTTCCAATAACTTTTCTGTACATTGGCATAAATGTTTTAAATAACATTAATTCATGATGAGTAAATGATTTTCTTCAGCAGGTGAATGCTGTACGCAAATAAAACATTTCAAACAATTTTGGAGTTTATTTGCATAACATTTTTCTTGTCTTTTTATTTTTCAGGTTCATAATCCTGTGCCCTTTTTGAAAAACTTCAAGATGTTGAATTCTGACACGATGTTCTAAGAGCATCGGTGTATATATATAAATCAAAGAGTTGGCCAACTGCCTACAACTAAGTATAAAAGACTATTCTTAACAAATATGACAAGCATAAAGTCGAAAACTGAATTTCCTAAGCCATTTTGTTACTCAAATCTAATCTCGACATAAGTATGTGCGCACTAAAAGAAATGTGGTGTAAAAAGGTTCAAGCATATTTTCCAAGACAACGTATTCAGCTCTCCATTACCACTTGACTTGGCTAACTTGCTGTAAAAAGGCTATTTTTGCATACAAACAGGATGAAAAAAAATTAAACCAGAAAGAGGAGTCGATGGATAACTCTGGCTCACACACAAATGATAGCTGTCCACAAAAACACCTAGCCACGTGTCTGGAAGACGACGAATTATTAAGTACATTATTTCAAAAACGGCAGCGATCCGAATTCTCTTGCGAGCCGAGCCTGTTGAAAGACTGTTGTTCCGATAACAACTCTGTTTCTGGTTTGTCTGAACAATCCGACAAGATGATTTTACAAAAGGACAAGATAAACTTGCTTTGCGAACGTAACATCTTACCAATTAGCCGATGCTACTGCCATGAAAAAAGGATATTGTTACAGCAGTCGGATAGAAACTGTCGACAAAGCACAGATTCAGTGCTGACAAATTCGCAGCATCTCCCAAGTGAAGAGACTTTACTTCCGCATGTTCAGTTTCCCACAGCAGCTAGTCATGGTGGATTGCAAGATAAGATGATTTCAGAAGAGGACAAGATGAACTTGCCTAGCGGACCTAGCGTCTTACCATTTACCCGATGCTACTGCCACGAGAAAAGGATATTTTCACAGCAGCCGGACGGAAACTTACAAGAAACCACAGCTTCAGTGCTGGCAAATTCGCAGCAGCACCCAAGTGGAGAGACTTTACTCCCGCGCGTTCAGCTTCCCACAGCAGCTAGTCATGGCGAATTGCAAGAAAAGCAAACACCACTAAAGAGTGTGGTCATGGTATTGAGAACTGGAGTAAGCGAGCTCGCTTGCAAAACGGATAGTCTAAACCAAATTCAACTTGACCATACTTCTAACTCTGACATATTAAACTCAAACTACTCCGCTAATCGGAATGAAGCATTAGTGCCTCCAGAACTGAGCTCCACTACAGATCAGAAAAACGTAATGGAGGTTCGACCTCACATGGCATCTTTTCTACCTGACAAGAGCCTTATTTCCGATCCTACAACAGAAAACCAGCCTACCAAGTTGGGTGACGTAGTAATAACGCTTGATACATCAGCAAACATTGTAAAAAGTACGAGTGTGTTGGAACTCACTCATGCAATTGGTAATGAACCTTACAATAAACATGTTGTCCCAATGGAACCAACTTACTGCGTTAACACAGCCGAAATTGTAATACCTTTTGCAAACATGACAGATGACAAGACTGCGCTGACACTAGACCCATCATGCAGCCCTTCTCAAAGAATCCAGGAAAAAATGCCGCGAGATCAAAAACGACCTTCCTTTATCTGTGATAACGTGTCCTCTTTGAAAGACCAAGCAGTTGTAAAGTGTGTTAAACATGCGCCACCTAAAAAGGATTTGGGTTTGACAACTGAGAAATCCCCATCGCCCAAGGTTCGAGCTGACATGAAAGCACGGCAGGAATACGCAGCTATGTTAGAGAAAATTACTGAAGAGTTGAAAAAAGATGATTTCATCAAGACACCCGGCACAGGTACTGTTCCGGCTGAGGTGGTTGAAGTGGTAGAGAAACTTACTGAAGAACTGAAAGAAGATGTTTTCTTCAAGACATACAGCATAGCTGATGTTCCAGTTGGGATGGTTGAGGTGCCAAAAGGCGAATATGGTTTAAAAGAAAACCTCCTAGGCTCAGCAGAGGAAAAATTACCATTCTCACAGGAAGCTCGTTCGAAATCACAGGAACAAGCTAAAGATCCAGTTGGCGCGGTTGAAATACTTGAAAAGGTATCTGATTTAAAGGAATGCCTTTTAGGTTCAACGGAGAAAAAATCACCGCTACCTCAAGAAACTCATTCTGTGTCACCCACCCAAGCTGGCCTTCCATTTGGCGTGTATGTAGTACCAAAAGGTAAGCCTGACTTAGAGGAAAGCCCTTTAGGCTTACTAGGGGAAACGTCAATGCTGCCACAAGGAACTCGTCCTGTATATTCCAACAGTAATCTCAAAGCCAAGTTGGATCGGCCCACTGAACAAGGCGTACTAGACGGCAAATGTGCACTAAAGAAGAGCAGTGATCCAAACCAACCATGTGTATGTGCTGCTGATCCTCTCCCTAGCACTTCTCATGTAAATAACAAACATCTCATTCCAGATGTCATGTTCACGTCCCAGCAAGACCAACTGGATTTAACTGATGGTGCAAAAACTGTTGACATCGCTTTACATCCAGTAACGCCGAGTATGACCAAACAAATGGATCTTACAACAAAAAAGTTGACAGAGCAACCCTTTTCTCCCATGGATAAAAATAAAAAGTCGGTTGTAAAACGATCCACGTTGAAAGGTCAAAGTCCTTTGCTTAGCATGGTAGAGGTGCAAGGTGCGGACAGATCGAGTTTAAGACGGTTGCCAGCGAAACACCAGTTGATCAAAGCGAAGAAGCGAAAAGAAACATCTATCAAATTATGTCTGTTAGAGGAGGAAGTGGAACCGATTTGTAGTGAAACTGCGGTTGCAGAAATCAGCCCCACGTTTACAGTTGAATATTGTTCATTGTTGAAAAACCATTTAGAACTACCAGACCCCCACAATTTGATAATGAAGTATCGACCGAACTTGTACGATAGAAAGACTTTGTGGCTAATGCATCGTTACTACGAAGAAAATTACGAAGCTTTACAAAGGTTCAGACAGTCGTGTGGTCGGCAGTTGCTTCAAGGTGACAAGGCCAACTTACATGAAATAAAGTCAGACAGGCACCATGAAGGATTCCGTTTACAGAAAGAAAAAAATTCGGAGCATGATGACGATCACTCGCCACTGAAATCCCAAACAAATTTCCCTGCGGCTAATCAGATTTGTGCTAAAATACATCAAGGTCATAGTGATAAGTTTGATGCCACCCCAGGCACTTCAGCTAAAATTCCTAACTTTGCTGCTTTACAAACTCCAAAAATAGAGTATTCCACGGATCCACTTAACTTATTGGCTGCAACTGATGTGCACAATACAGGTTTTTCGAGTAAAGACAAATTCAGCGTACCTGAACAAAATTGTTACTATATGGAGCATAAAGTGCATCCAATCCTTTCAGAAGATAGAGAGTCTCTTAAGACGTGTCCTGCCGATTTGCGTGAGGGGAACGTTTTGTTGCAAGAAGAAAAATGTGGTGCTACAAGACTCGGCAAAGACAAAGCACCACTGGCGCCAGATAGTCTTCTGGATAAATGTAAAGACTTGACTGATTTCTCCACAAAGTCTGCTTTAGCTGAAAATGATAGACCTGCCTTATTGCATGATGGAACATTACAGTTAAAACAACAGCAGCCTACCTCGTCTAATATGCCTAATAATGATCTGAAAAAGAATTATTCTAGTCGGTCTTTCTTAAATGCGTTATTTGATCTTCCAACTGAAAAAAATCATTTCCCAAAAGAAGGCATATGCGGCGCTACATCCAAATGCAATAGTTTGAGGGGAAGCACTCTTGTGTTAGAAATGGAGGATTTGAGTTGTAATG
Source organism: Lithobius niger (assembly GCA_023313725.1). Lineage (NCBI taxonomy): Eukaryota > Metazoa > Arthropoda > Chilopoda > Lithobiomorpha > Lithobiidae > Lithobius > Lithobius niger. The sequence continues at coordinate 3,091 of JAHWFP010097991.1, read as the reverse complement.
AACGATTAAAAAAATGTGACCAGTCTTATAGAAGCAGAGAAGCCTTACCAGGCGAAAGGCCTGTTCTGACAAATATTGCAAACATCGTCACTGACAAGTTGCCATTAATGGAAGATCCTGAAACTTGTGCTAGCCTTCAAGTTGCATCAGTTGTGCCTGGTGATAACTTCTGGAAGGAACACCTTCACTACCTATCGAGCTTTACTGATTTATTTCTTGGAACGGATTCGGGCAAATCGCCATCTTCGAAAATCACAAAGTGCCTTCCAAGTGAAAGTGCCACATGTCAGTTGATGAAATATATGCCAGGATTTAGCAACGACCCTCTGCTAAAAAATCGTATAAATTTAAACAATACCAATTTCTTACAGCCTAAACAACAGGATGACAAAGTTGGACATTTCCTTAAGACAGATGATGAAGCAAGCCTACCTGACAATGAGACAGACTTGCTCGAAGTTCAGATCTCTTGCAACAAAGTATTCTTGCAGAAAGGCAAAACGGAATCCTCATCGAAAGACTACGTTGGGTTGAAAGACGACGATTTAATCATGGAAGGCAAGAACAAGCCGACACTGGCACCTTCTCGAGTAACACTCTTGTGGGAAGATGGCACACAGTCCCAAGATTACCCCACGTTTGCTCAAAATGATGCAGAAAAATCGAATAAGGGAAAGGCTCTATTGCCCCGTCGTCATTATGGCCTGTACGATGATACATCTTTTTTTGCTGAAGTCCAAACAGAATTAAAGAATGACACAACAGTAAAATCTAAAGATACCCTAGTAACACCAAACGATGACAGCACTTTACCATCGCATAACCCTAGCCAGTTCGAAAATCTATGCAAAGCTTCAGCATCAGTTACAGAAGCAAAAGAGGTACACGTAACATACAATTGTTCATGTTTGGTGAACCAGTGTACATGTCCATTGCGAGAAATTCGCATGGAATGGAACAATACAGATAGTCACTTCTTGTTGCCAAACTGCCTTCCCCATTTCCCTGATGACAAGATTTTAAACATATCTTCAGAGCAGGCAACTGTGTTTGACCACAGCATAACCGAGTTGCAGACAGTACATTCCGGAGTTCCGGTAACAACTCCCATAGTGGATCTACCTCGGATATCAGAGAGCTGTTCTTCTGCTGTTTTCTGCCTTGATGGACAAGACAGCAGAATCACACTGAAAGAACCACTGGCATCATGTTCTTCTACCTCATTTTATCTGGGAGGTAGTAATAGTCTGGACTTTTCACCTTCGTCATCAATTACATCGCAGCTGGATAGTGAAGAGTTTTACGCCAACCTATTTGTTTCACTTGACGATCTAAATGAGTCCTCAGAGTGTCAGTACTTAAACGAGGAGGAAGCCTGCTTCTGGAATTATATCAATTTGCCAAAGGAAGAACCAGTTCCAATGTCAGAAGTGAAGAACAATCTGTCCAGCAATGATACAGAGCCACATGTGGAATTGAGCCGCCTTTTTGGAAATCCTTTATTTGTGAACCTATTTACTGGATCTCAACCAAACAATTCAGTGCTTAAAGATGAATCCCAATACTCCAATGACCAAGGGTTTATTCATGGTAGTGAGATTGATACACCTCAACATCACAACCAAACTCGGTCATCTGGAGCAACAGCAGGTAAAAACGATTGGGAGGTCTTAGGCAAACATCCATCCAACTGCTGTCTCCAAGAACAATTTCCAAATAACGAAAATGTGCTTAAATATGAATCCCAGTACGCTAATGATCAAGTTTTTATTCATGAGGCTGATGTTCCACAATACCACAGCGAAACTCCACTAGCTGGAGCAACAACTGTTGGAAAGGATTTTAAGGTCATGGACCAACAACCAATCAACTACACATGCCAAGAACAACTAAGAATTGTATCCGAGCCAAACAATATATTGACGAACCAAAATATGCCTAAATATTACCCCCAGTACTCAAATGACCAATATTTTATTCATGGCCTTGAAAATGATATATCGCAACATCACGAGAGATATCTCCAAATTCCTGGAACAGTCGATGAAAACGATTTGACGCTACAAGACAAACATTCAGCCAATTACGGTTTTCAAAAACACCTTCTTGCCAAATCAGAAACAAGTAATTTACTGACGAACACAAATGTTGGTTTCGTGACTACAGAATGCGTCACGATTGATAAAGGGCCAGCCATGTGCTCTAATGAAAACCTCTTTCTAAAACCAGCCACGAGTAGTTTTGAACAACAGTTTTGGTCAACAAAGTTCCCAGCCGAGATAATAGAAGGAGATAATTTATTGCAAAGGTATATGAGTGACATGCCAGAGGAAACCCCCGAGTTAACCAGTGTAGATAGTTTTCACAGTTCCCACACGGTCACTCTCTATGATGAAGCAAGATACTTACTGAAGTACAAGTTAGAAGAAATGGATACTAAACGGCTGCTGCCACCAGTTTCCGACGAAAATCTTCTCAATGAGCAACAGACTCGGTTATTTGCGGACGACGACTCTGTGATGTCGTACGGGCAAGTTTCACCTGAAAGACATTTCTTGCCAATCTACTGCCTTGAATCACCTGTTAATTGTAACAACATGTTAACCAAATATGAGCCGGCGTTAGCATCTAATGAATACAGTTGGTTGCAACATTATAAGCGTAAATACTCAAAAGGCAAGAATTCTCCTCCACAAAAGAAATAAGTGTTGAACTTTTATTAAAGAAGATAAACTAACGTTGATCTCAGCAAATGTAAAAATTTTAATGCTATATTTTGGAAGTTTCGTTTTGAGTGTAGTTAACGTGAAGATCAGATAAAGTAGTTAAGTATCGTTCCACTAGAACGAGCATAAAAGCTTTGCCAATAATCATTATATGTTAAAAAAAACGAAATTGCCATGTTACTTAATATTATGAAACAATTTACCATTACTACATGGTATGGATCTAAAATACGTTTACACTAACGAAATGGCCGTGTTAGTTAATATTACGAAATAATCTACCATTACTACATTACTACTTCTAAATGTCACAGCAGCATAAAAATTTTGTAACCAAAAAATGCCAAGTACTAGTAGTTGCACGA
>JAHWFP010097989.1:0-10306 GCA_023313725.1 Lithobius niger | reverse complement strand
GTCTCGAAATGGAGGCTATCGATTTGTGGTTGCGTTGTCGACGATCTTCCTAAACTTGATCTTGGGACAGCCAGCCAGATAAGAAACGAAAACTAAAAATTTGTTGCACGCATTCCACGCCCTTCATAACAATATTACAATGGAAAAATTAGTGGAGGAGAGTCAAGAAAGTTGAACAACAAAGAGTCAAGATGAGGCAAGACTCGTTTTTGTGCACTCCGAGACGAGACAAGAATTTATGGGCAAGATTTATAGTTGTCTCATCTCCAATGGCATTTTCCTTTCTGGAAAGTTTATCCCCCCCCCCCCCGTCCCTCCACCTTAATGCCTCTGCTCCACAGTTATTGCTGTATTTTTTAATAAAACCTGTAAAATGTTACGCTTCTGAAAAAAAAAAGTACTGAAGCAAACAGCGAATAAATAGATTTTTTTTCCCCTAAGGTTGCTTGCCTCCCCACCCCGCTATTTACGCCAGTGCTCATCTGTGCGGCAACATTACAACAAGCTAAACTGCCAGTTTACAGTGTATAGCAAACAAAACACAGTGAGTCTAGTGTCTGCTGTGGCAAAAGTGAATTCCAAGCACATGGAGCTGGTTTCTTAGCATTTTCCAGCGACCAAATTTTCTCATTTATAATACAGTGCTTAAACATGTTCGTTACATGTTTTTAATGCTCATTTTTGTCTTGTATGTCGCGAGGAAACATGAGAACAGACAACAAACCGGAGCATTTTAGCTGTGGATGCCGACTGTGGTCCAAAATCTGCAGCATTGTACAAAAATTGTGAAATTCCACTGGACTTTTGGTTTTCTATGAAAAAGCACAGATTTGTGGAATCGCAGAAACAGACTCCCTGAACATATCACACATGTCGTAGTTATTAAAATGACTGACAGGAATGGGTTTACAGTAGCTGATTGTGTGCACACAAAAGAGCTGAAATATTTGTTGCATTGATATTACAATGTTTTTAGTGGAAACTTTTTAAGAAACTTTCAATACGATTGAAATACGATTTCAGGTGCAAACTGACATCAAGTCAGTGCCAAGCCTCAATGGTTTTCATGTATTCCAACTCCAATAACACTTTGAATGCCATCAGTGCATACAGTAACAAACACTGAACACTGCCACTACTCAGCCAACATGACCACCAAGACTATACTTTTGTCTTGCACTTAAAACACACTTACGTCTGTTAATGCAGTCTGGAATTCCTTTTCATTGTTCAGATCCACTTTATCGAGATACTCTTTGCTGACTGCATCTGAAACTTGGCCCAGGTTTCCTCGGATGTTGAGCAATGTCAGCAACATCTTATCCAACTTTGTAGCCACTCCATCTTTATTCATAGCTCCAAGCCGATACAATGCTGAATCGAAAAATAGGAAGACTAAACATGAACTACAGTCGAAGCCACACACACATACTAAAAAAAAGGAAAGGATAAATAATGTGATTTATAGTGTCCATGGCCTATCTTGAGTTCGCCCCAGAATGAATACAGATAATCGATTGTATGTTTTCGATAGCAGAGCACCTTGTTGATATCCTAGATGGGTACAAAAACAATGGCAGCCATTGATGAAAGCCGCTCTCTCCAGGAAGATGTAGCCGCTCATAAAATACCTGCAGGACTCAAGTTACACTGCGTGCACAATACATTTGTTTTACAAAAATGAGTCTTTTTTAGCTCTTAAATAGAAAAGAACAATTAAAATCCATTCTGTTCTGCATTTTACACAGTAAAAATAACGAATTTGAGATTTGCCTATTTTGGTGCCATTTATTGCCCTAGAAGTTCATTCAGTAACTAAGCTACTGGAGTTGCATCGTTGGACGTGAATTATGGATGGTAATTTGAACTTGTTAGCATAGTAAAAAAAAAAAAAACTGTATATGTTGCAGATTCGCTATAAAATGACCCTCTCAGTGTGCCCCATCCCCCCATCCCAACAGTGCTTTAGCAGCCGTGCCTACACAAGTGGTTTCCCAGGCCTAAACACCAATCCTCATTAAGTGCTGCATGTCAACCCCCATCAAATAAAATTTCACATTAATGAAAGAAAAGTTCAAGACACGGAAGTGAGTTCAATTCAAATTTTTCAAGGTCATACTTTGTCCTGGAGCTGTATTAAAAAAAAGGGGTTGTAATCTGTAAGCATTTTTCTAATGTAAATCCTTTTTTTCATCCCATTTCTGTCTTTTTACTCTTTTTTGGTAGCTTCGCTCCGCCTCCTGTTATTAAATACTGAGGCAAAGATGTGCAAAAACAAGAGGTTCCAGGTTCTCCTAAGCCTAATGTAGTTGCACTGTAATGGAATTACCACACTCTTACTCATTATTTCTAACTAAACTCTGTATCATCATTACAATTACAACTTTCATTACCATCAACTGTTAAATATTTGTTACTGCCTTGGCATTGTAATGATAAAAGACATCCACGAAACAAGTTTGTATTAGTAATGAGCAAAGCAGTAAGTATTCAGATAAGCATAAAGAATGCAACACCCCGGGAAGATAACCTTTAATACAATCAATTCTGTATCCAGTTGTTTCCCACCCATGGGTTTCTGCCAGGTACACCGGTTTCCTCCCTCACGCGGCAAAAAAAACCTGTCCTTATGGAGGTATCTTCCACTTAACATCTGCTGCTAGGCCTTCAAAAAGCTCTAAGCTTATTGGCTGTTCTATTTCTGAAGGTTCTGTGTACTAATACTAAAATCGACCAGTTGACCACTCATAAAGCAAAATGTTTAGTTTCATGATTCTGTACATACGTGCATAAATGCCTGCACCCTCATCTTTGGCAACACCACCTATAATTGGTACTCTGTTGAGTCGTCCTTCTTCCAAGAGATCATGAGGTGTGGCGTTGAGGAAGGGTTGTAGACGGGCTTGGTCGATTACTGGTACAAAAGGCATAGGCCAAACAAGAATGCTCTGCAACAAACAGACATAGAAGGCTCTTTTTATAATGAAAGAGCAACTGCACCAAAAACCTTTTCTCTGTATACAGACAGTTCTTAATATGGTGGGTTCCTTTGCAGCGAATTGCTAGTGAAGTGGTTTCAAAACTCCTCATACAGAGCCAAAAACCTGACAAATAAAACCTAACTATACATTTTAATAATTTTGTACTGTGAGGACAGTGTGCATAAATTAGTTTTACATTGTTCACTGAAAAAAGTTTAAATTTTGGGTTGTGATTCAGGTTTGCCTTTTTCGTCCAGCTAGTAAATTCATTGATTTTTCGGTTGATACAATATTTTGTAAACTGGTTGCTTATCAGGATGGTTTTTTAGTATGTGAAAAGACCTTTATAACACTGAGTATAACCCGCTTGCTATCATGGTGGAAGGTAGAGGAGCGGGGTATAATCGACCTAGTGTGGTATACTGATTATACACCGGGGTATAATCGGAGTGATTATACCCCGGGACCTTTTTGTTGTACGCATGCGCAACTTGCTGAGCTAAGCTTAAAACAGACGCAAACTGATAGTTAATGACCACGGCTTTTGACTCATTGATATACTAGCTGGAAAACTTCTCGTATTCATTATGATTTTCGTATTTTAACATGACACTTTGTAATTTTTTTGACTAGTATCTCATAATTTTTCTTCAGTACTCTATAGGCATAAATAATTTTAATTTTTACGGTGTTAGTCTTTTAGATTTTCGATCTCATAGTCACGGTAATTATTAGCAAATGATTAAAAATTAGTACAGGCACCAACATAGAGCCATCTCTCTACGGATTTCAGCAATGCATGGTTGATGCGACGCATTTAATGGGAGGAAGTCGCCGACGCAGCAACGCCTATAACTTCTCGTTGGAGACAAATAATTTTATGAACTGATAAACTGGTAAACTAATAAAACGTAACAGTACATTATAACGTTAATAATAACACAAAGAATGTTTAGTCCTTTCGTTATTATTTATATTGAATTGGGATATACTCCAATAAAACTGCCCTCTAGCATTTGTGGCTAAGGATGTTTTCACACTCAGCCTGTAACCAGACTAAAACTAACACTACACACTCGGGATATAATTTCAAAATAATTAGCATTCGTTAGTTTTAATGTCAGGTTACAGGCTTCATGTGAAAACAGTAGCCGTATTATCCACAAAAGCTCTAGGGCTATTCCTACTGAGAATATGCCTTCATAATTTTCTGATTGCAATTAACCAATGAGAAGCCAGTAAACGAACAGCCACCAGCCAATCACACCTCCTTAACACAGAAAAAAAACGAGTACACAGTATTTTAACAGATTAAACTGTCAGCTTTGTCCCTCCGTGTTGTTCTTAGAATCGAATTTATCTGGATTCCTGGTCTCCGCAAGTATCACGTAACTCCATTTATAGGCTTAAACCAATTTCGGAATAAATACTACGTTCCTGGTCATCTCGTGAGGCATGACCTGGCTTCCCAGCAATGCACAATTAATCTTTCGTCACCATGGCGACGAAATGATCAGCCAGCAGCAGTTTTCTGTCCAGACGTATTGGACCTAACAGCCGCTAATATTCAAACTATGGCAGTAGAAGCCATAGTATGTAAAACATTAAATGCGATACTTAAACGTAAATAGTTGAAAATTTTATCTGATCGCATTCTATTTTAAATTTAAGAAAAAATATTTTCGTTAAAAATAAAACACGTGTTAACTTTGGTTGAACGCCATTTGTCAGTTTTCATGGTGAGTTAGGAAACTTTCGGCAAGTTTGTGATGGATCATTCGCGACACAAGTGCTTAGGAAACAGTGTATTCACGTTTCAAACTACCAATCAAGTATAGTTTAAGTAACCATAAAAGTTCCCTACCCCTCGGAGTCGGAGAAATGTAGGGGAAGGGGAGGGAGCGGGCATTGCCCACCCATGTGCCCCTGTAGCATTGCCTCTGTCGATTGTATAGGTTAACAATTTCAAACTTACATAATATTTTGTGGTTTGCTTGACAATTTCCTTGGCCTTCTTCTTCTGCAAGCACGCAACCAGTTTTTTTGAAGATTTTGTTGGGCATTCCAAGTCGGTCGCCAAACGTTGAGCCCACGGAAGGGGATTATCCTGGAAAGCCCATCGACAAAGGGAAGAGCCACTCTGGCCAATGACACGATGGAAAAGTCCTAGGGAAAGCATTAGTAAGAATGTCATCAGAATGATAAGGAATGGTAAGCTACATTAACTTTTAAAAATCTAGAAATTAATTTCCCGAAATCCCAACAGGCTACATATGAAAGCACGCTGGAACGATTCCAGGAGGTCAATGTCCTGCAGCAGATATGGCGACCAGGCCAGACTTGCACATTCCAAAAGTGGCCCACGAAGACCTTAAAAGCCAACATGTGAACTGCTACATTTGCATAAACTAATATGCCACTGGAATCTGGACACGGTCATTGAGCTAGTTGGAAGGGGCACTGGATATACGAGGAGGTACAAAACATTAGCGTGGTTTGTCGAGCCAATGTAGTGAGAGTGGGTTTATCAGCCCCCAAAATGCTTTACTTTTTACATTTGTTGTTTGTTGCTGCAATTTTCAGCAATAGAATCTTTTTTTTTCCGATTTATAACCTCAATACATGTTTCGCAGCATAAGGGATTGGATAAAACAATGTTTTTTTTAGGCCTAAGAACGCAGCTCTCACAGCATCGGCTGAACAACACATGCCAATGTTTTTTACCTCTATAGTACTCAGTGTTCCTTACAGCTAGCTCAACGACTGGTTACAGATACTAGCCTCATAGCCTGTATGGCATAATCATCACTGCTCTAGAAAGTTTAATTCATGGATTAAAAAAAAAATCAATTCTTGTGAACTTTTTGTTTTCACGGGTATTTAACACCCAGTGTTAAGAAAAGAAAAATTACAAGGTTTTCCCATCATTTGATTTAAAAGACAGTACTGTTAAACAATAAAGACGACAAAATATTAATAGCAGTAAGTAAGGCCGCAAAGAATTAATTACGTGGTTCTCAGGAGTGGTGCTGAAAAAAACTGATGCGGCAGGCATGTTTCTTTTTACGTTTAATTCATGATTTTTCAGATGTGGGCGATGGCTTTTTTTTTTTTACCAAACAAAACGAAATCAGTAGCTGCCATTTTGTTGTAGAGTACAATATCTATATTTTAATGCCATGATCAGCGTGCAACAGTTACGTATTTGATAAAAGTCACTCTTTAGATCTAAATATTTATTTATGACATGCCTCTGAACTACCCTTACATTCGTTTCTAGGTGATCGTGTGAATGGAGAGAGAGCTCTTATGGTCATCGGCTCCAGGTAATGTTTGGTGAAAGTGCTGATGCGTGATTGGTACTTTTTTTTAGACAATGTCATAAAAAACGTTTCATGCGCTAAGGAAAAAAACCCATGTGTGCGCTCCTGAGAACCACTTAATTAATTTTTAGCGGCCTAATCCACGCAGATGACCAGGAGTCATTGCCAATACATAAATTTATCAAATAAAAAGATAATTCTAGTCCTTCCCAGAGAGACGCTGTAGGAGTGTACAGTCACCTTGATTGTTGTTTTACTATTTATAGATTAGTTGCTTTGCTAAAGAAGAATTCTGGAAAGATTAGAAAATGACAGACGAATAAATGTGTTGAATAGGTGTAGAACTAAGTTTTGAAGCTCAGAACTACTTGGCTAAGGGAGAGATGCTATACTACACTAGTTTTCACCAGTGCACGAATACAGCAAGTGAACACCAAAGCAAGCAAACCAATCCAACACCGAGCTTTAAGAGCACATGCGGATAGCTTTGCCACCAACAATGCGCAAGATTTGCTGGAATCATGATAAAAGTGATCGTATTGTTTCAAAACGTGTGAAATTGGAAGTAATTGTGTTTATTTCTCATTTGCAATTATTTTCTGCATTCTTAACACTAAACCTTCATTATGAGAAATTACCTAATGGCTTTGCATTGTTCATAGTTCTCGGGGCCACTTGCCTTATAGATCGGGTTCCCTTATCGATGCTGCTAAAAATAGGCTTGGCCATTCAATGGAACAACAGAATATCGCCGAAAATGTGTGCCGCAGGAATTTCATCTTCGAACACTTGAATTTCATTCGCGAAAGCTTCCTTGTTACATTATCATATACCAAACAGACAAACGCACAAACAGACATACAGAATCCAACTACTCAGTAGAGTAGTCACTAGCTCGGATAATCAAAGACACACCAGGAGTCAGGAGATTCTTTCTTAGTAAAACAGTAAAATATGGAAATCAGTAAAAAACAATACTCGGGGGTGAATTTCACACATCAACAGCTACATTTGGAAGAGGGGAAGGGTTGGGCAATTTTTATTTTTACGGCAGGAGGAAAACTCCTCGTCTTCCACTTGGGTTACTTAAAACAATATTGTCGTTTAAGCAACAATGGACGAATCGAAAGAAATCTTACCCTTAGAAAGGGGTGAAAGCAAATGGTAGGATGCTGAAGCCGCCCCCGCACTGTGACCAAAAAGGGTGACGTGGAAAGGGTCTCCTCCGAAGGAGGCAATATTGTCGTGGACCCATTGCAATGCAGCAACTTGATCAAGTAATCCAGCGTTGCCTGGCGCTGATTCGTCACCAGTGCTCAGAAACCCTGAAAGGAAAAGAAAAAACACACAGAAAGAGATAAATATGGTATGAAGTAAAAGTAACTATTTTTAAAATAATGAATACAAATTCATTAACCTGGAGTGGATAAGCCAAACGGCAATAGTTACAGAATAGGCATTTTTGAACTGCTAATATCTGACCATACTTAAACTACATAACTTGGGTGGAAGTTTGACGGTCTCCAAGCCTTACAATAGAGCCAGAATGTGAGAAGGACAATTTTGCTAGGTAATTCCAATAAGAAATTCCTAGTATTTTTACATGCCACAATCAACATGAGCGCGAAGCATCACAGGCCCTTTCTCTTTACCCAATATGACAGGATTGGCTATGGTCTGCCCCAAACCAGGGACCCCTGGAACATAACATAATCATGCTAACCATCAGGCCCTCCCTTCCCATAAATAAATAACTATGAAATAATTGCAATTAAAACGAGAAAATAAAACTATGAAGTTTACATTAGTGGTAGTGCACCAGTTCCTTATGTAACAAGTGTACGGACCATATTTCTTTAGGATAATTTTGATTTGAATTAGAGATATCTGTAATTGAATTACAGATATCTGCAAATGAATTAAATATATCCATAATTCATTTGCAGATATCTTTAATGTGCCATGTTTAAAGATATCTATATGAATTAAATATGTCTACAAATGAATTACAGATGTCAGTTATTCAATTACAGAAATCTTAATTCAATTATATGCAATTCAATTACAGATATCTCTAATGTTGCATCGATTTGCCTTTGCACAAAACACAAATCTTTACTAAAATGTCCCTTGTCATTTGTAAAGTTATATCCTACTACACGATACAGGGTTAGAGATATTTGTAATTGAATTAAAGGTGTATGTACTTGAATTACAAATATCTGCAACTGAATTAAAGATATGTCTAATTCATTTGGAGATATATTGAATTCGCCATATTTAAATATATCTGTAAATGAATTGAGGATATATACAAATGAATTAAAGATGTCTTAATTTAATTACATATTATGTGCCATTTATAGATTCATATGACTTAGAGATATCTTTATATCAATTGAAGATATCTGAAATTCATTTAAAGATATCTATAAATCATTAAAATATAGCTGCAAAAAGTTACAGATATCATTAAATGAATTAGAGTGCTCTCTAATTTATTTAAAGACAACTCCAGAATATAAGAGGAATGGCTTGCCATAATCTGGCTTTATTCCCGTTTAACAAGAAAATGTGTTTCACATACAGCCATACAATGTTCCACCAGAGGGCAAACGTAAAATTTATAAATAGCTCTGATGAAGGCTGCATCCAAATAACGCACATGCCTTTTAATGATCCCAGAATCTATTAGCCTGGGCGACAACAGCATCAACTCGATCTGAAATACCCAAATCATTCGAGATGATCACTCCCAGGTCTTTAGTAGTGTTAACCACAGTAAGTGGCTTACCATAATGGCAGTACAAATGCCGTGGGTTGTTTTGGCCAATGTGCATGATGTAGCATTTGCTAGATTTAGATTCTTCCCCACTTTGTCAAAACATTGTAGCTTTGTCCTCCAGATTACCACTGATTTCCGACTCTCCAGCACATCCGATTACCTGGAAATACCTTGGATCACTGAAGATTACCACATATTTCAAGGAATACAACTGCAATACCAAGATCACCTTATAGTTGCCATAGATTTTGTGGATTACTCATGGATTATGAGTAATCCAATGATTAAAGTTGATAGCCTCCTTGACAAGGCCTGTCATCATTGCCGACTTCAATTTTAAACAATCCATTTCAGATTACCTAGAGGCCCCAGGCGATAGTTGAGAGTGACCAGAATGACTTCATAATCCATGAATCGTCCCGCTCCGTAAAACTGACCACCTCCATGACCATATGAAAATCCTCCGCCATGAAGGAAAACCATGACGGCCAAGCCACCTTCACGGGGCTTCGAACCACTTTCAGGTAACTGAAAAAAAAAAAACCATTAAGATTTATCAGGTTGAATATATCTATTAACGATCTACAGCTGTAAACCCCCTTCCACACCATGATGGTATCGGCCACTACTCGCAGCATCTGGTACTGTGAACAATAACATCACTACTGGTTCTACTGATCAGGTGTCATGGTTAACTTTGTGCTTCAATCACTTGACTTATGACTTTATTTCCGGCTGTCATGACACTTTTCATTTTCGAGGTGTCATGTGACCTACTGCCATAGTTAGGAAAAAAAATAACCACCCGCGAAGCAGAGTTTCTCTTAACACTCTTATACATATAAAGTGAGCGGGCGGGCTTAATAAGTGTGCATCATTGGTCAGACTGTTCTATGTTTTTCAATCAAACTTTCTCGTAAGTTCAATAAAACCCCATTCTACTAGTTATCTCTGCGATAATGCCGTTCGTTGGTCCAGTTTTACACCCCTTTCCCCCACGATTGCGGGTTACGCCTAATGTGAATGACCCCGTAAAACAGCCATGACACCTGCATGGTCTGACTGGAACTGATGTCATTGTGCACAGACCAGAAGCTGCACACATGCAAGCAGTGGTCGAGAATCACATATTGTCCACAACTCACTCCTACTCACTCCATGGAAACTCACTCCATGGAAACTCCTAGTGAAGCGAGCAATGCAACCCCTAGTTGTAA
>JAHWFP010097986.1:0-24870 GCA_023313725.1 Lithobius niger | reverse complement strand
CCCGGTTGAGCGGAAATGCTCGTGAGCAAGTTTCCTCGCTCTCCCAACGATGAGTGTTTCGCTGTTGACGCATTTGGTTCGGCAACAATTTTGCTGTCCCAAAACGTTAAGCAGATTGTAGGTTCAAACGTTCCTACAACTGTTGGAATTCTAATTATCCAATCTTTTTGCGTTGTTGGTGAAATACCAATAGATGTGCCCGAAGGCATGTTAACTCCGTCTTTATAAAATGAATCATCCGTATGTTTAAACTGAACTGTGCGTTCGTGACCTAATAAAGCAATAACTATCGGCTTTTTAGTATCAACTGGGTTTAATTCAGAATGAAAATTTGTAGCATCTAAACCGCCTTCAAATAGAGTTACTATTACTGAGTCACAACTTAAATCGTATTTATCGTTAACTGTGTTTAACGCATTTGTAAATTCATTTACGAGATTTTTGTTACTCTCTATAGCCCTTGCAACATATTTTGATGGAATTTTGCTAAAATATGACGCTAAGCATGGTAAAGCTAGCGTGCGATCTGGCAAAGCAAGTTTCTAGTCGTCGGTAGAAAATTTCTACTACCTGTAAATTTAATTGCATTCAGTTCCTGAGTGCTCTTTAGTTGCTTGAGGTTTTTTCGCTCTCCAGATACGACCAGTGTGCAACCCTACTGCGCATGCGTCAATGCGCAGCCCTCCTATAAAACGTGACCGGTGCGACGGATGGTCATCACTTTCCTCAAGCTCTCGTCGAAGACTGATCGCCTCTCCAGCTGCATCAGCCCACCGAAAGTGCCCGACGTTCGCCGAAAGCCCCAAGCCACGCCGAACTCATCCAAGCAAGGAAGACCTTCCCTGACCTTCACCGCAAGTTCAAGGGAAGAGGAACTTCACCATCAAGCTGACCTTCGCCGAACGCCCTTTTGCCGAACTGATAAGCTTTCGCCGAACGTAGCAAGCCTTCGCCGAACGCAAGCATGTTGGTTGTACGCATAGCCTAGCTATAGATGGTTCTTCCCAGCAAAGAATTTATTTATTTTATATTATTCATATCGTTGGTTAATATATCACCTGAAAGTAAATGTACTGTCTCCCAGTTCAGGAAAGAGCGATGGAAAAGCCTGGTCAGCAATTACGCACTGTTTGCCTGGAGAATGAAACATCCGGCTTATCGAGCGCTCTAGCCTGGTGGGGACTAACTTCCGGTTTAGGATGGAGCGAACGCTCACTCCATCGCGTTCTGGGGTCGATGCCGGCAGCATGGGCTGCAAGCTGCAGTCATGTTGTAAAGCCATAGTCATGTTTGTTTTAAGCCATGTGGTCAAGTGTTTGTAACTTTGCAATGTCGCTGTTAAATAAACAGTTGAACTCTAAGTATTCTTCTGGAACTTCTTTTGCACGGTAACAGTAATTTGTAGGACTAGGAATTCGCTGGAGTAACGCGGACAATTTTCCTACAGTGGTAGCAGACGTGCGTGGTTTTGTGAAACGGACATTTGTGCGACGTGCATATTATTTTGCCGATAGTGTCGTCGTTCATTTCAAGAAGGAGTCTTCCAGAATTCCGGTATGGTATCCTAACATTAACATTTTGGTGGGACCATTTAACGAGGGACAAATTTGTTCAGTTTTCCGTCGTAGCGAAAACCCCCGTTATAACGAACTGGTTAGGCCTATCGTAACGAACGCTAGTCGTCCAGTCATAACATTGGCTTTTGTGCTCGCAGCATTAAACTATTTTACTAACGGTGCTTCAAATAGAACTCGTTATGTTGCGTATTTTGTTAGTAGCAAAACCAAAACTTAAAATTAAATTAAACCAGTGACAAGAAACCACGTGGATTTTGAAAACCCCCGCCATAACGACATCGACAGCGTTAGTCTGTCGCGGAGCTCAAATGCATTTCGACAAATGCAGGAAATATTTCAGTGCATTCATTAGTCATAGCAAAGTAATATATTTATGTAATATATTAGAACTTATTATATTTATACATATTTATGGAAATATATATTTATTTGTGGTATTAGACATTGAGACAAATGAAGGCAGCTCTGTGGTGCGTCTTGTGTAGCGTAATTTTGTTCGCAAATATGACGAGTGACGGGGGCTCAATTGCCATTCCAAAATTAACTGTGAACAATTATGAATCTTGGAAAAACAATTGTCGTTTTCTACGCCAAGAAAAGGGGTTATGGTCGTTTGTGGACCAAACTGAACCGGCGTTATCTGCTTCAGCCTCAGCAAAGGAGAAGGACAGATACAATCATCGCAAGAGTAGGGCCATGGCAATAATATGCCTTAATGTTGAAACACGAATGCAGGATGTCATAGGAAACTTGTCTGATGCATATGAAGCGTGGGAAAAACTCAAAACTATTTTTGAACCAGTGTCTAGGGCTCGTGAGGCTAGACTTAAGTGAATTCTTTTCTTTACAATTAGAACAGAATGAGCCCATGGCATTATTTTTGGCTAGAGTTGACAAAAAGGCAGCTGAATTAGTTGATATTAAGGCACCACGTACAGATACAGAACTTGCATTCCAATATTTAGGAAAATTGCCCGAAGAATATGAGTACACTGTCCAACAGATATATCACTGGAAAGATGCAGATTTCATTCCTTCAAAGGTTAGGGAGCAACTTCTAGCAGAATACTCTAGATTAAAAATGAAGCAGCCTACTGCAACTGCATCAAATGTGATGGCTTCAGATGATCCCGAGTTCGCGAAAGCATTCGCTATGTTTCAAAAAGTGTATAAACGTGCACCATCTCGTGAACAACAAGTAGGCTTACAATTTCGTCAAGGTGGAAACTCCACTCGTACGTGCTTCAATTGTGGTGAAAAATCCCATATGGTTAGGGCCTGTCCTCATCTAACATCTCAAGCAAACGAGAAAACCCCAAGTAGCAGTAGAGGCAACCCTCGACGTGGTAGAAGTAGGGGAAGAAATAGAGGAGGTCCATCCAGCACTAACGACCGGGCCGGCAGTTTCTATGTTGGTATTAACGAGCAGATCAATTCTTCAGCAGTGTGTGTGGAAGATGCAGATTTTACCCCCAGTGCGCAGATTCTTGGAAAAGTAACTCAAGGTGATCCCAATTGGTACCTGGATTCCGGTGCTATGCACCACATATGTACAAATAGAGATTGGTTTAATTCACTTGCAACAGTGCAAGACAAGCAAGTTTGCCTTGGTGAAGGCGCATCAAAAATTGTTGGTATCGGGCAAGTGACCATGCAAGTAAAAGTCGGTGATGTTACATGTACTATTGACTTACAAAATGTTTTGTATATTCCAACCTTTTGCAAAAATCTCATAAGTGTTGGTTGCATCGATAAGTCTCTTTATCATATTGACATTTTTCAGGGACATATGAGTGTGTATTTACATAATGCAAATGAATGCCTACTGTATGGCAAGCGAATCGCAAACAAGTTGTATTGCGTATGCAATGTTGTGTCTCATAAGGTTAAACCAAAACGTGTGAATGGAGCTGTAGCTTGTACATCTGACTCGAGTAAGAGTTCCTTTGGATTAAGTAAGAATCAAAAGGGGGACTTTAAACGAAGTAGTGAAGTCGATAAGATTAGAGTAGATGATCAAGTTAAACCCAATAAGTCAGTTTCAGTGGAAACCTGGCACTCGAGGTTCGGTCATCAGCATAATTTGTGCCTGATAAATTTACAAAACTCCAAGGTTGTACATGGAATACAAGTGGGAGTGAAGCCTAAATCTCCTCAGTGTGAGGTATGCAAGGTAACCAAATCGACTAGGGCTAGTTTTAAGGGTATTGATGCTATACAGAGTAAGAAGCCCCTCGAGCTCCTTCACATGGATGTTTGGGGACCAAGTCGCACGGTATCCTTGGGTAATTGTAGATATGTGCTTACTATAATTGATGATTATACTCGTTATGCATGGGTGTTTCCGATCGCTAAGAAAAGCGACGTATTTCAAACTTTTGTTGACTTTCGTGCAAGAAGTGAAAGACAATTCAACCTCAAAATTGTAAATGTCCGCACGGACCGAGGTATGGAATTTTGTTCAGGTGAATTTTGTGATTATCTACGTAAGTTTGGTATAAGATACCAGCGAACCAATGCCTACTCACCAGCTATGAATGGAATCGCTGAGCGATTTAACCGCACATTGATAGAAGGGGTACGTGCAATACTTCACGAGACGTCTCTGCCACGCAATCTTTGGGCAGAATTTGTATGTACATTCACCTACCTAAAGAATAGGTATCCTCACTTAAAATTAGGCTTTAAGGTCCCTTATACATTATTGTTTGATCGAGGTGTATCAGTCAGACATTTACGAAGACCTGGTGCAATGTGTTATGTACACTTCAACAAGCCGGGAAGGGATAAACTCGACGTTAAAGCATGGGAGGGGGTATTCATTGGCTATGCAGTTGACACGGTAGGATATAGAGTGTGGAATCCCCAAACTAACATGATTGTTGAAACTAAACATGTAAAAGTAGATGAGGATAAGTTATAGGGAAAGGAGAAAAAGTCCTTGCAGTATAGGCCTAAGAGTGTTCTTAAACCCAGTGAAAGTGCAACTAAATTTAACTATGAAAAGGGAATTAGTTCTGGTACAGAGTCAGAATCGGATGGTAATTCTAGTGTAGAAGCAGAAGATAAGACTGAGGGCCCAGTAACCATTGAAGAAGTTCCTCCACAGCCAATCATTCGTAGTAATAGTGTAGGCTCATCCCCCAAATTGTCTCCTTTAGATTATAAGAATTGGAGAAGGGAAGAAGTAGTCCGTAAGACGAGGCAAAGGGTAGGTAGGATAGATGTGTACTATCGCATCCCAGATGGAAGTACATTCCGCAGTGTTAATGATATCAAAAAGTATTGTGTAGAACAGGGATGTCAGTTTGAACCAGTGTTCGATTTTAGGGGTAGACGAACACCTAATCCCGAAAATGTATCCACTAGTGAAAGGGATAGTCCTGTTGATTTCAATGATGCAGAGGCTTACATGTGTATTGTTGAGCCAAGTAACTATGAGGAAGCCATTTCCTCTCCTCAAAAGTGTGAATGGAAAAGGTCCATGGAAGACGAAATTGCGTCTTTTAAGAAAAGAGGGGTATACAAAGAGGTTAATGTAACTAATGATATGAAAGTACTGGGATGTAAATGGATATACAAGGTAAAACAAAATACCGACGGAAGCGTTAAGCGTTTCCGCTCCCGACTAGTACCTCAGGGGTTTCGTCAAGCAAGCGGTGTTGATTTTGACGAAGTATTCAGCCCAGTTGTAAATTTTGTTTTGGTTAGATTCTTTTATGTATTATTAGTATGCATTATGAAGTGGACAAATGTTCATTTGGATATCAAGTGTGCGTACCTTTATGGTACATTAGATTGCAAAACCTTCATGGAAATCCCTAAAGGATTCAAAACTGTATTTAACCATGGTAAGGTGTGGCTATTGCAAAAAGCCGTATATGGTCTTCACCAAAGTGGGAGACTATGGTGGGAAGAACTTGAAAAGACATTAGTGATGATAGGATTTTCTAAGTTCTTGGGACTTAACTGTGTTTATTATTTTGGTTTAGATGCAGTTTTATTATTTTATGTGGATGATTTGCTTTTGTTTGCCAGAAACGAAACTATTAGAGCAAATATAGTAACGTTGCTTAAATCCAAATTCGAACTCACGTCTTTAGGAGAAGTAAAAAACCTATTAGGTGTTGAATTCCTAAAAGTTGATGGCAAGACAGTAATTCATCAACAGTCTTACATTTCTAAACTCGCAAAGAGGTATGATGTCGATGAAACGTGTAAGGTACGTGTACCAGTACCGGCTGGTACTTGTGTTCAATAGAAGCGAGACGAAAATGAGACAAGTGTAAATTTCCCATACAGGTCACTTGTAGGAAGTTTGTTGTATGTAGCTTCTAGAACAAGGCCTGATATTCTGTTCAGTGTTATAATATTGTCCCAATATAACAATGCCTTTACGCCCATTCATATTCGCTTGTTGTTGAACGTATTGCAATACTTAGTCAGTACGAAACATGCTATCGATCTTTCAAGTGTCACAGGATCTGAATTGTATCCATATGTGGATGCATCTTGGGCATCCGATAGAGACGACCGGCGTAGTTTCGGTGGGCACATTGTATTCTTGGGTAGTGTACCTATTTTGTGGGGCTGTAAGAAGCAGAGTATGGTGTGCCTCAGTACAATGGAGGCAGAATTCATTGCAATGATTCCGGCAGTAAAAGAATTGCACTGGTTACACAGTGCATTGTCAAATTCAGTATTAGCACCATTGGCTACAACACCAAAATTGTACTGTGACTCACAATCTGCCATCCACTTTAATAGGAATGAGGTAGAAAACTTGAGGTCAAAGCACATTGACATTAAATATATGTTTTTGCGGGATTGGCTACGAAAGCAATATTTCTGTTTGTATAAAGTACCGTCTGAACTAAATGTTGCAGACATGCTGACGAAATGGCTGAACCCAGGACGGCTGAATAGGCTATGTTCAGCGGTGTTCTATAATTGTGACTCATAAGTAATGTTATAAATTCTGTAGCATTGTGTTTGCATGAGAAGAATGGGAGGGTGTGTTGGTTGTACGCATAGCCTAGCTATAGTTGGTTCTTCCCAGCAAAGAATTTATTTGTATTATTCATATCGTTGGTTAAAATATCATTTGAGACTAAAATGTACTGTACTGTCTCCCAGTTCAGGAAAGAGCGATGGAGAAGCCTGGTCGGCAATTATGCACTATGTTTGCCTGGTGAATGAAACATCCGACTTATCGAGCGCTTAAGCCTGGTGGGGAGCTAACTTCCGGTTTAGGATGGAGCGAACGCTCACTCGCATTCTGGGGTCGATGCAGGCAGCATGGGCTGCAAGCTGCAGTCATGTTTGTTTTAAGCCATGTGGTCAAGTGTTTGTAACTTTGCAATGTCGCTGTTAAATAAACAGTTGAACTTTAAGTATTCTTCTGGAACTTCTTTTGCACGGTAACAGTAATTTGTAGGACTAGGAATTCGCTGGAGTAACGCGGTCAATTTTCCTACAAAGCAAGCCTTCGCCGAACGGACAAGCTTTCGCCGAACGTAGCAAGCCTTCGCCGAACGCAAGCAAGCCTTCGCCGAACGAACAAGCTTTCGCCGTACGTAGCAAGCCTTCGCTGAACGCAAGCAAGCCTTCGCCGTACGTTGGAAGCCTTCACTGAATGCTCATCTTTCGCCGAACACAAGCAAGCCTTCGCCGAACGTGAGCACGCCTTCACCGTACACACAACTTTCGCCGAATGCAACAAGCCTTCGCCGAATGCTCAACTTTCGCCGAACACAAGCAAGCCTTCGCCAAACGTGAGCACGCTTTCGCCGAACACACATCTTTCGCCGAACGCAACACGACCTTCGCCGAACGCAACAAACCTTCGCCGAACGTGCTAACTTCACTGAACTTTCGCCGAACATAATGGACCCTCCTGTTCGACCTTGCCCATCGCCTCCGGCTAGCCCTGCCCCTGTAGACCCCAGCGTCGTTGTTTTTCCATCACCCACACAACCATCAACGTCTGCTGCTCCACTCGTTTCTACTGCTTCCCCCGTTCCATGTGGCCAACGTCTACAATCGTCATTGTCTTCTTCACCTGAACCCTCACTACATGACCACAGACCTTTGGATCTCTCATCTGTTGCCTCACGTCAACCTAGTCATCGTCAAGAGGTACTTTCCCCAGATGAAATCCATCGCCTCTTACACCGTGCCAAAACGGAATTTTCATACAAGACTGGATCCAACCCCGCTCCCCCCACGCATAAAGCTTCTTATGTTCATGACTGGATTACGTCCTCTGACAAGGACTCTCAAAAGCGGAAATCACCCGTCCCTACTTCACCCTTATCAAGTAAGAAAAGACGCATTTCCTCTTCACTCGACCTTCAGACCCTGCTCAATGCTGTCCTGCAACCTGATGACGGCCTTGACTCAGCGACTGTACTTGCCGCACACCACCGCAATCAACCACAAGTAAGCTTCGAGCGTCAACCACTCGACCCATATGACGACTCCCTTCAAGGCGACACTGATTCCTCAACCATTCCGATTTTTGACCTTCTCAAAGCTGTGGAAGCCATCATCCCGGACAACTATCTCTATAAGCCCGACCCGACCCCTGCTTCTACGGTAAACCGAGGACTAACAACAGGTTTTGGCTTTGGACTCAGGGAAAGAAACAACAAACAACGTGCCCGAATCGGCCAATCGACTACACTTCTTACCACCTTACTCAGGAACGGCGGATCCTTATTAGGCAAAGGAGAACCCTTGCAATTAGACAAAGAACCACCACCTCCTCGGTCTGGCCGTGAATCATGGTTTTTCTAGTCCTCCGGCGATGGCGCTGCCAACCCAAGGCTGTTTGAAACTTATCATCAATCTGAATTCCTTGCAACCGAAGCCAAGATGGATTTCGGTATCGCCATGTTCATCCCGAAACGTGCCGAAATTCCCACTGCTGTTCTTACGGTAAACGACAGAATCCTTCGCCTTGGCCTTCGTGCCGCCTCGCAAGCTGACGTCCATGCCACTGCCATTAACGCTTTATGCGAGAGACTAGCAGTTGAATCCAGCGAACGTGACATCAAACACCTCCATCTGCTGATCTCTGAACTGTTCAAGAAAATGTCCTTCGCCACCTTTCACAGTTTCAACTGGTTCACCAGGTCTCTATTTAACTCTACCTTACTTCTACGGGACATCGCTCTTGGCACCACAACTAACTTGAACACCTCAACCAGGCATGTCCTCCGCAACCTTCCTCTTCACGAAACTGAGACACTCTTCAGAGGATTAGTCCCAACTTTGGCACCTCATCTGGACATTTCTCGAAAACCTAAACCTAAACCAACTAATAACCTCCCCTTTCGGAAAGCTCAACACAGCCTTGACACGGCCGCCCCTCCTCCACAACAGTCAGCCAAAACTCGGCCCAAACCTTCCTACGACAACTCACACTCCTTTCGTAACAGCAACCAATCCTTTAAATGCAGAAACAACCAAACCAACAAAAGGATACGACGGGGCACCACACCGGACAATCGCAGCAGATATTTCGCATCTTCTTCCAGAAGCAAATCCCATCGACGCCAATGACTACACCCACCACATGCCCGTAAGCGGTCGACTCCGGTTCTTCAAACAAGCCTGGCAACGCATCACGTCCGACACCACAGTCCTATCCATAATCTCTCATGGCTTTCATCCTTCATTCACAAACAATCCCCACCTTCGAACTTCTCCTCCCTGGGAATTCGCAACAAAACCTTCGGATACCCTCACTTCAGAAATCGATACCCTTCTCGCAAAGGAAGCCATTCGCATCTGCCCAGATCCCTCCAAACCTGGCTTTTACAGCTCCATCTTCCTCAGACCAAAGAAGTCAGGCGGAAACAGAATGATCTTCAACCTAAAGCCACTGAATCAATTCATGCACAACAGCCACTTCAAAATGGTAACTCTCGAAATCATCCGACTCTCCCTAAGGAGCATGAATTGGACCATCTCAATAGACCTGGAGGATGCCTACCTTCACGTCCCACTTCACCCGGCATCTCTTTACTACTTTCGTTTTCTCTATCAAGAAACAGTTTACGAATTCCAAACTCTACCATTTGGTCTAAATGCTGCTCTTTGAATCTTCACATCCGTCCTGAAACCCGTTCTCGGCCACCTTCATCGCCACCAAATCACTGCCAACACCTTCCTAGACGACTGGCTCCTCAACAACCCAAATCCCCAACAACTCATTCGACACAGGAAGTTCACAATCCGATTCCTGCACAGCCTTGGATTGGGAATCAACTGGAAGAAGTCAAGACTAACACCTTCCCAACAATTCACCTTCCTAGGAGTAGATTTCGACTTAATCAAAAGCACTGTCACTCCCTCATTAGCACGGAAAACCGACCTACTTTTACACGGACGGGAACTACTGAAGTCACCATCCCACTCTCTTAGAACTCTGAACTCCTTCATCGGAAAACTCGATTCCATGGCAAACCTCCTCCCGTACGGCAGGTGGATGACTCGCCCCTTCCACCATTACCGAATCGACCACTGGGACACCTATCACCCGACATCCGGGACAACCCTACCAACAAACGAAGAGTTCCCATGGGAATGCCTACATTGGTGGATGAACGAAGCCAACCTAGCCAAAACCGTATCCCTCCACGAACCCACCCCAGACCTCCTGCTTCTCACGGATGCCTCCTTAACAGGATGGGGTGCCCACCTCCTGGATCACGAGGTTGCCGGCACCTGGCCCGCAAACACTTCGGATCACATCAACATTCTCGAAATGAAAGCCATCTACAACGCCCTCGACCATTTTCGGCACCTTGTAGCAAACAAAATAGTCCAAGTCCAGGCAGACAACACAACCGCTGTTGCCTACATTCGCAAGGAAGGCGGAACTCGTTCTCGAACCCTACACCAGATCACCTCTGCCATCTTCCACTTCTGCCAGGAACTCAACACATCCATTCAATCTCTCCATATTCCAGGAAACCGGAATGTTATTGCGGATGCCCTATCTCGCAACAACCCACCTTCAGGGGAATGGACCCTAAAGACATCAATTTGCGAATATCTCTTCAACATCTGGGGGAAACCCATGATCGCGCCACGAGGCACAATGCCAAACTTCCCCAGTTTATCAGCCCGATTCCAGACAACAAAGCCTGCGCCGTCGACGCTCTAACCTTCCCGTGGAAGAACCTTTATGCCTACCTCTTCCCGCCCTTCAAACTTCTCCCAACCATTCTCACGAAGATCGAACAGACTCCCGGAACCTTCCTACTGATTGCACCAAACTGGCCTGCAGCCCCGTGGTTCCCTCAACTTCTGAACCTCCTCATAGATCTCCTCCCCAGACCTCCTCTCACAACAGAAAGGAACCAAATAACACCCGAACTCCAAGACCTTACATCTGCACGGGTGGCTACTATCATCAAACTCATCAAAGAGGCTGGAATTTTTGAAGAACAGGCCACCAGAATCGCCAGCAAGGCCCTACGAAACTCAACCAACAAACTGTATAACGGACACTGGGAACGCTGGTTTCATTGGTGTAAGCGAAAGAAAGTTAATCCAATCAATCCCCCTATTCAACAACTCTTAGCATTTTTCGATGACCTCTTCAAAGACAACCTGAAAGGATCCACCATTCTGGTCTACAGATCCGCACTAAACACCGTTTTCAAAGCCGTAGGAAATCGACACCTTCTTGAAGATTACCGGATCACTTCCCTTCTCAGATCCTACGAAAACGAACGTCCCTCCGTATATCAATAATTCCCGAGATGGGATCTCCCTCTGGTTTTAGAATCTCTAACCAAGCAACCCTACGAACCTATTCAAACCTGCCACATTAATCACTTAACCCGGAAGACTGTATTCCTCACATCTCTCGCTGCAAGTCTACGAACCAGCGAAATGCAGGCTCTCTCAAACGACCCAGCCTACTGCTTCTTCTTTGACAACTCCAGGTTCATCCACCTCAGACCGCGACCTGACTTCCGTGCCAAAACTCAAAAACCTTCCGAATCCTCCAAACCGATAATTATTCCGGCATTAACAAACATCTACAACGAAGAACCGGAAAGAACACTTTGCCCCGTCCGAGCACTCCGATATTACATCAAACGAACAGCGGACCCAGAATGCCGCCGTGGTCGCCTACAACTATTTCTACCCTTCACCAAAGGGACCAACGTAACATCAGTCACCATGATATCCAACTGGATCAAAACGGTAATCACTAGAGCCTACGAAGATGAAAGCATCAGTTGCACCGACAACAACATCAAAGTTACTGCACACGAACTAAGGGCACTTTCAACCTCCTGGGCATTTCGCAACCATGTCTCCATCGCTGAAATTCTTCAAGCCACTTCTTGGAGAAGCCAAACTGTCTTCACCAGCCACTACTTCCGTGACATGACAAGACAGGAAGGAGATCTACACCGTCTTGGCTCCATTGTAACTGCCAGAAGTGTAGTCAAACCCCCTTAAGCACTTTGCAACAGAAACGAAGACCACCAATGACGGAAGCAAGTCGAAGACCCCTGCAAACGGAAGCAAGACTCTTCAAATAAACAAACGGCCCTTTTCAGGGCCACCACATTTTACGAAAGAGATCCAATATGACTGTTTCTATTTTTATCTTAATAAAGTGCAAAGTTTTCGTTTAACTTTTGGGGGAACCAGTACGCAACCCGGGGTAGCTCGCCATGATGGTGCCCGCCACCTATATTGACGAGGTCAACTGTAAATGCAATTAAATTTACAGGTAGTAGAAATTTTCTACCGACGACTAGAAACTTAAATTTTGGGGGGTTAAAATTAGTTTCTATCGTCTTACGAAAATTTATACTACCTGTAATTACCCACCCTACCTCCCCTCTTGAGCCACCATCATGGTTGACATATCGAGAGGAAAGCGATGACCATCCGTCGCGCCGGTCACGTTTTATAGAAGGGCTGCGCATTGACGCATGCGCAGTAGGGTTGCGCACTGGTCGTATCTGGAGAGCGAAAAAACCTCAAGCAACTAAAGAGCACTCAAGAACTGAATGCAATTAAATTTACAGGTAGTATAAATTTTCGTAAGACGATAGAAACTAATTTTAACCCCCCAAAATTTAAGTTTTTTGCTGGTGCCATTCGACGTTTGAATACATCGAGCATTAATTTATTTGCATTTTCTTCTGAAAATAATGAAACGCATTTTACGTTTAAAGAATCAGTATTATTTTCTCATTAGTTTGATTAACAGGAGTTTGAGCTTGAACTGAGCTGACGTGTGGGTTTTGACCGTCATTATTGCTCTGTTCTGACTGGTTTAAGTTTAGTTCTGAATCCCTGTTCACATTCAGACTACTAACTCGTTTTTTGAATTGCAACCATTTTGACATAAGTCACTGCCCTCACTTACATCTGTAGCGTGTTGTGGAACACGGTTTTGGCCGTTGTTATTTTGCCGTTGCTGATTTTGGTTTTGATTTTGATTTCTATTTTGGTTTTGGTTCTTCCAGTAAATATTATTACCGGAATTTTGATTTTGTTGCCCATTATTGTAACCATTGTTACCGTTATTGCTGGTGTTAGTTTGGAATGCGTACGGGTTATTTTTCCTGCTGAACTGAAAAATAATTTCCGCGTTTACCACGGTTATTTCCCCAGTAACGGTTACCTCCGCGACCGTTTTTGTTGTTAGACTTATTTGTTGGAAACCCTCCTTCTTGTTTAGTTTTTTCCCAACGTTGTCGGACTACCAGTAGATTTTCGTCTTTTGTACGACATTCTCGTTTTAAATACCCTGTGGCTGAACAACGGTAGCACATTTTAACTTGGTTTACGTTAGTATTAACTGCGCTAACTTTAGCATCAACATTTTTAGGTTTAGCATTGCTAAGCTTAGTTATGCCTTTCTCTAAGGAATTCATTTTATCTAGCATTGTGCCAAAAGCTAAATTGTTAAATTCCGTATTAGAAAGTTGTTTAGTGCCTGACTTATCTGGGTTACGATCAATTTCATCGCCTTGATATCCAGCTAAAACTGAACGTTTATAAATGGCTGAATTATACGTATCCCTGAACGTAGTATGCATTTGTGATGTCACATGAGATTCGATCTCCCGTGGCAGGGCGTGTAAAAATACTGAACGCATACCATCATCCTTAACTAATTGTTTAAAAGCTCTCTATGCATCCGAATCTGAAGGTTTGACTCGCCAAAGTTGTGAAGCCATTTTCTCAAGCCTGGCAGTGAAAAGTTCGATAGTTTCTTCCTTTTGAGTCGCGCCGTGTGAAATGACGTAGGTGTGACGATTTCACCTCCGCAACCAAATCTATCAACTAAAATTTCTTTAAAGCTGTCCCAATTTCGGGAAGTGGCTATATGCGGATTCATGGCTAAATGAATTGCAACTGGACCTGTCCATTTACTACATGCAGCTGAAACTAATTCTGAAACCTGCAGTGAAGGATCTAATGTGCGTAAATTTTCGAACATTAATGCAAAAGCGAAAATGTCTGAGTCATCCCCTGCAAAAGGAAGGATAGCTTTCTTGGCTGAACGTAATTCTTCCCAAAGGCTAGATTTAGTTTGTGAACCTCTAGTTTGAGTTGATTCGGTAATAGTTTTCAGCACTTCTAAATGATTATCATTTACTGCCTTAAGATTATAGCTATTTGACTGCAAGCATACTGCTAAAGTATGATCTAAAATCTTTTGAAGGTGAGCTTCATCCATCATATTACCCTGTTGTCCGCTACTCTGATTTGGGGTAAAAGTTAGCGGTGTTTGATTTCCATTTGAAATTTGGGGATTTATCACTACATTTGGGGTAATGGGATCATGGGAATGATTCGGTATTTGCGAATTTGTTTGCACTTGAATATTAAGCGGTGTTTGAGTGCTTGTTTGCATTTGCAAGGTAGGCATAGTTGGTGTTAAGATTGGTATTACCCGATTGTGCTGTGGCGTTACTAAATTTAACGGCATTGTTTGGGTTAAAGGCATAGTTTGATTTAGTGGCACACTTTGATTTAGTGGCACGTTTTGATTTAGTGGCAAATTATGGCTGAATGGCGCATTTTGGTTATCGTGCTCCTGATCATTTGGTGGCACTTGATCATTTATTTGTACCTGAGTACTAAGTGGTACTTGGGACTTTAAAGGTATTTGGTTTGTACGTTTATTACGTGGAGATCTAGATCTAGTTCGATCTTTAGCGTTGCCCTTATTTTGAGCTGAGCGATTAGCTGAGCGAGATTGAACTCGTTTGGGAGGAGGCAAATTTACTGCATCATTGATCTCGTCTATGGTATCAGAATACTCTGATTCTGTATCCGATTCATTTTGAGTAGTATTAGTATTGTCTGAATTAGTAGTACTGACTGAAGTGTCTGTGAATTCCACAAAATCTTGGCGGTTTACTGGCCTTCTAATTTGTCTGCATCTCGAAGAGGCTTGAACTGTGCCCCTAGCACGATTACTTCTAGTTCTAGGCATTGTTTAACTAGATTTTTAAGCAAATATTTAAGCTTAAAGTAGATTTAAACTTAATTTGTTAGCACAAGTCTTAAGTTTAAGCACTTTGAAAATTTTCATACAATTGTCTACAAATTTGCACCAAAATGATGAATTTTCCCTTTAAAATGGGAAATAAAGAAATTTTCCCAAATTTTATAACCTGAAGTCGGCAATAATTTGACGGTGGTTATTTTAAGAGCAACCACGATCAATTTCACACAAAATTAGCACTGTAGTGACTAATAAACCAAATGCACTGAACTAAATTTAGGCCTATAAGTTTAACCCAAATTTAACCAAAATTTCCTCTTATTGTGGAAAATTCAAAGCAGATACATTTTAATGCACACAAGATAATACACTTGAACATGTTTCATAGCATTGAACATGTCAATCAACTATTTTCATAAACAATTGCAAGATACAAGCATAATCAACAATGTTATTTCCCAACAAAGCTGAACCAGCACTATTTTCATACTAAATTTTCCCATACTTTTGGTTGTTAAAATTCTGTTTATAAACAAACCAACTATCATTGTTGACCATCAGGAAAAAAAATCGGACCTGAATTTTAACGCTAAAATTTCAGCTTTTTAAGAACTGTAAAGTGCGGAAAATGGCAGTATTTTCTATAAAATACAACTGGATGCTCTTAAATTATTGATATTATTGTTCTTTTTCGGGCATTAGGGGGAATTGAATCACACTTATGACTCCATTGTAATGTTCTATTCCAGTGAACATTTGACCAGAATAAACATTATTATCTAGATTGGCATAAGGGCAATCAATTGTATAAAACACTAATTAAGTATAAAATAGGTAGGCTAAATAATAAGCAAACATCCAATTGTACTGGGCCTTTAATCGACACTCCGGTACACAATATTGACCCCACAATATGCCCAATTAAATCAATGATAGATTGTTATGATTTGATTGTATGGATTACAATTATCAGCTATGAGGCGAACCAATGGCATTACGGATTAAGTCGAGCGGTAAACCTAATCATTTTCATATTCTCTAAATAAATTAAAGGAGTCTCGGGTTAATTTAGTAGCGTACGGATCAGTACCAGTTAAGCATAAACAATCTTAGCTATTGCTAATGAATCAGAATACTTAGCTCTATAATAGAAGCTTGAATGCGGCCATAGACCCACGGCTCGGTTAGGCGGCGAAGCCTCGTCCCTAACTCGGCACGGCTATCTGCCTGGAGTACTCCTGGAGTGCGGCCTTCGGAATTTGACTGGCGTGAACTAGTTAACAACTTTTGAGCGGCTGATGATAGAATGATCTCACGCATTCCGAGGATCGATTTAAATACTGTGGCGTTATCGGTCATGATCGATCCATTGTAGTATTGATTTATTATTGAAATGCTAAATATAGTAACATTTGGACTAGGGCTGGGATCGGTTACACGGTTAACCGGAAACCGTTCCACGTTCGGTTACACGGATTATAAAACCCATATCCGAAAAACGTTTGATGCGGGTACCATTCAAAACCCGCGGCGAACGAGCCAAAAAATACCCAAGTGGCATCATTTAGGCCTACTAATCCAAACACTTAAAATCAGTGAAAGTAGAAAACCGGGGTGGATAGGGAGCAGCTTATTAACAAATAATCCGCATGGGCTTGTTGTCCCAACGAAGGTGCAAACTGCTGATCGTCAGCGCGTACAGGAGGCAGTTAAAT
This sequence comes from Lithobius niger, assembly GCA_023313725.1. NCBI lineage: Eukaryota > Metazoa > Arthropoda > Chilopoda > Lithobiomorpha > Lithobiidae > Lithobius > Lithobius niger. The sequence goes on along the minus strand of JAHWFP010097986.1, from coordinate 8,074 downwards.
ACAAGCTGGCCAGCATCTGCCCTCCCCGCGTCATGGAGAAGTGGACTCGTCTATACGTAGCGCGAGCGGCGGGGAAGCGGCGTCATAACACGTAAACGAAATGCGTTGCTACCTGAAAAAGCAAACATGCTAATTTTTCTGGCTCATTATTTGAAATGAATGGCACATTAATAACGAAAACGTTGTGTTACATTTAGTTTCGTTTTTGGCTTACGTTGTCGTAAATATATAGGCCTAAGCCATCTTGTAGAAATTTTAAAGCTACATAAAGTCTTGATAAAGTAAATACTGAAATTTATCAACTTCAACTTTCTTCTAGTTTAAATCCCAAAATGCAACATGTAGACAATAATTGTGCTTGTTTTACCAAGGCCTAAATCATATTTTTTCCAGCTTGTTTTTTAAGAATATATTACGCAGGTGTGAAATTTTTTGGCTGTTCTTTTTTTCTCTTGAAAACGTCAAAACGGTTTTCGTGTAACCGACCGGAAAAAAAACCGGTTAAACGGATATCTAAAAAACCGGAAAGTACCCTTATCGCCAAATGAGACCTCTACGCATGTCAATCATTCTATTGTTGCATTCGGGTTCATTAATTGTTCCCCGTATACGGCGCTTTGAAGGTATATGCCGCTATCCCGTGTGGGAGGGATTTATCGTTATTCCACGAAGTGATCAATCACGAGCGACGATCTTATTGTAATTAAATCTACTTCTAGAAAGTCATTTAGGTTCTACGAAACTGTCGTAAATAATGTCAGCTGGTAATGCCATCCTTTAAACTCTAACAATAGGTGTAATTACACTTGTTCAGTCTCAAACGATCTTGCCGCCTCTCGGTCACCTTTGAAGAGGACTCCCAATTATAATTGCTATCTGGAGTCGTTTTGATCTATCCGAATAAATACTCGGCTCATGCATTTTAATAAATGTATGATATTATGCAATATGCATCCAGTTAATTAATTGTATTGTTTCTGTTTTGAATATTAATTAAGCCATTATTAATTTCCTTACACTGGAATCATCGTGGAGGATTTCGTAGGCAGTTCCAATTCAGAAAAGAACGGCAATCCGAGAAAAGATGCGATGAAAGCAGTCCCGTGGTGCGTCGAAATTAGGCTTGCGACGTCGAAGTTTTAGGTTGAAATTTCATAAAAGTTCACTTGAAGCACATTTTACGTTGCAGATTTTAGTTCGGGCGCCATCTTATCAGGATTTCCTTCTTGATACTCCCAGGATAGTCAGTCAAAACGCTAAGTTCGGGTGAATCCATCCTTTATTGGCAGCTTAAAGCCAACCATGCTGTTCTCAGTCTTGGCGCCAATGCCTCATTCAACGTTCTGCGCTGCTCAAAAGTGCGCGCGAGCAAGCGAGGAAGAAGGGGGTGGAGTGGGGTGTCAGGATGTCATCCTGACACCCCCTCCCCCCACTCCCAAGTATTTATTTTATTTTACAATTTGCTTTTATTCATCTAAAATAAAAATAAAAACAACGTTCGTCCCACTTTTTGTTCCTGTATTTGCTGGGACGTCTGTTCATTTTTCAATTTCCCCCCAACCAAAATATGCTGCACTCATCTGAAATAAAAAAAAAACCTGTTCCTACCGACTTTTTTCTGTACATGTTTGGCGATATGTTTATTTTATTTCTCACAATAAGAATACGCAACACCAAAAAGTTTGTAACCAAAAAGTTTGGTGTTGCGTATTCTTATTGTGAGTATTTTCCCTAAAACCAAAGTAAACCGGTAGTGATGTCGATCTATAAGATTAGTTTATTTCCACTTTCCCAACAAGTATTTATTATAGTTTAAAATTGGCTGCGCTTATCCATCTGAAATAAAAAAAAACCCTGTTTCTTCCGACTTTTTTCTATATGTGTTGGGCGATCTGTTCATTTTCCTATCCTCTCCCCCCCCCCCTCCCCAACAACCATTTACTTTAGTTTAAAATTTGCTACGCTCAATCGAAAATTTAAAAAAACGTTCAACCCACTTTTTTGGGGCGAACTGTTCATATTCAACCCCCCCCCCCCCCCCCGTATGTATTGGAGGTTAAGTTTTAGTATGCTTAATCATAAATAAAAACACCGTTCTTCCAACTGTTTTTTTTTCTATCTTTGTTGAGAGTTCTGTTCATCCCCCCCCCCCCCCTCCACCAAGTATTTATTTTAATTTAAAATTTGCTAGGTGTATTCTTCTGGAATAATCGAAATACCTTTCCTCCCACTGTTTCCTCTTGGAAGGAAGATCGTAATTTATCACTCAAGCAAAGCCTCCGCTCGTGGTGTGGGAATTTATTTCCTAAATTCGGGTTCGTTACTGGTCTGTAACAGATTAGCCTGTTTTTAAATGTTCTGCTGTTTAGCTACTATTTCTCCAGGAACTACGATCTTCCTTGTATGTCGTATCGGCAGAAATATGGGTAGGCTACTCAGTTTAGTAGTTCGTTGTGGCTGCTGGTTCACTACAATAAATAAAAATACAATTTATTTATTTTGTGCTAATTTAACTTGGATCCCACTTGTTAAAATGCATGCCAAGAAAAGTTACGTGCCCCTTTTTTTCATAAAAGTTGCATCCGGCTTTTACAAGCCATGAGACGTGATTTTCTGTAAAACCCTTCGAATTTACTTAATGACTTGGTAAGTTTTAGCTTTGTAAAGTACTTAAACTAAAATGTAGTCTAAAGATACTTTAGCTAATAAGATCTTAGGGGGAAGGGATCCTAAAATGATTTAGACCCCAAGAAGATTAATAACAATTAGTCCTAGCTCTTAAGCCCAACATTTCGTAGCCTACGCAATGAATGAGGACAAGCTAGTGTGAGGTCCACGGGTTCGTAAAAACCTTGATAATTTATTAATTTTCTTCCCGACCCAAAATCGTTTGTTCAAAATCATAACTTGTTTCATCGCAAAATGCCTGAAAATTGAGTTAAACTATTTTTAACTGGTTCCAGCCGTAAGTTGTGCACCCAACCGAAAGTTGTTTACCGTCAACGTAAATAGGTAACCTGTAACTTGTTGTGATATCTGCCATAAATAAACGTGCATATGTTTGAAATCGACTTCTTTTATTTTGACTTCTGCATGAATAAATCAAGCACGTTTAAATCATAACAGACTTAAGGTTAGATCTCATTCGCGAATGAGTGGTGGCAGTTCTACCAGGATCGTCGAGAGGAAGGAGAATACTGCCAGTTAGGAAAAATGTTACGGCCCCCCTAGGGACTTTAGCTAGGCTCCGTAATAAACTGCGTTGCAGCCAGTGGGATTCGGTAAAGAACCTAAATTCTTCCCACTTCCTTCGTTGAGACAACGCCAGGATTCCAGTTTCCGGGATTCCAGCCATGCGTTACCAGGGATCGTCGTACATGACAGTGAGGCTCAAACCCATATCCATCGATTGCCGATAGAAGCAAGCCCCCAAAGCCATGTTCAGTAACCGAGCCCAGCAACGCCAAGGATTGTAGGACCCGCGGACCTGATGTGCCAAGCCGACCAAACCGAGGGATATTTCAAACCAACGTCTGATGTTTAGACGACCCAAGCAGGCCTAGACGTCGACTACAGTAGGCCGACACAGCCGGAATTCAGCTATGAGAGCAGCCGACTTCGTCAGCACAGCTACAGCACCTTGTGAGCAATTTATTTGTCACTTTGTACTATTCCAGTCAACTAACAGAGGTCTGTTGGCTGGAATGAAAATCCAGTGATCCAGTCGGTTCAGCAGAGGTTTGCTGGCTGGATTGAAAAGCTACTGTTTCAGTCAGCTTAACAGAGGTCTGTTGGCTGGAATGAAGATCCAGTAATCCAGTCAGTTCAGCAGAGGTTTGCTGGCTGGATTGAAAAGCTACTGTTTGTCAGTTCTGCAGAGGTTTGCTGGCTGAAACGAAGACAAGTTTTTGTTTCCAGTGAGCAGTCAACAGGGACACCACGGACTCAAAACTTTATTCAATTCCTCAAGTTTGATGGAAATTAAGTCGTACTCAAGCGAGAAGCAAGAGAACAACAGCAAAAAGCCAAAGCAGGGGTAAATTGTAAGTGCAGTCGTTCAGGTGCAAATTGTTTTTATATACTTTAAGGTTGAGCAGCTGAAGTTTAGTGATTTTATGGTTTAAAATTGTGTGAAAAAACAATGCTTGCGAGACCAGGGTTAAAGTTTTAAAATAGGGATATTTGCCTTGACAGGGGGATTGTGACTTAAATTTATTTCTGGAAACTTTAGGGGAAAAAGGTAAATTTTCCAGTCGGTTTAAATAACTTTACCGGTCGTTTTAAAAAGGGTTTTTTTTTTACGAAAAAAGAAATTTGTAGGCCTGTGTTAGCCTGGCTAGTTTAAATTTCAGTTTAAATAGTGAATAACTGTTTGTAGGCCTGTGTTAGCCTGGCTAGTTTACATTTCAGTTTAAATAGCGAATAACTGTTTGTAGGCCTGTGTTAGCCTGGCTAGTTTAAATTTCAGTTTAAATAGCGAATAACTGTTTGTAGGCCTGTGTTAGCCTGGCTAGTTTAAATTTCAGTTTAAATAGCGAATAACTGTTGTAGGCCCGTGTTAGCCTAAATAGATTAAATTTATTTTAATTAGTGAATAACTGCAAGTTTAGTTTAAGTTTAAACTTGGTATTTACAGTTTAGTAAACACAATTTTCCAACTGAAGCTCCCGCAAGCGTTGCTTTTTTTTCTCGCAGTGGGTCGTGAACCCAGCATTAAAACAGTTGGTAAAACTGGATGCACAAACCATTTGTGAACCCTATACAGTAAAAGAGTTACAAAAATTCTGTGTTGACACCGGAATAGGTAAGAGTGGTGTAAAATCCATGACTATAACCAAAATCCAGAATGGTATTGACAAAGGTATTTTTACTGTAGATGATTTAAATGATTGGCTTACGCCATTAAGGTAAGCCAAACAACAAAAGAGAGGGAAAGGGATGAAGCTAGAGAATTGCAGCATCTTAATCTTCTCGAGGCTGAAAACAAAAAGGCTAGGTTAGCCCAATTAGTAGATATTCAGCGTCATGAAGCCGAGTTAGCTAAGCAGAAACTCGCTCATGAAACTGAAATAGCCAAACGCCAGCAAGAGACTCGGCGGATGGAACTTGACACTCAGTTTCAATTAAAACAACAAGAAAATAAGTTAAAGAAAAAAGAATTAGAGCTAAGGGGAAAACAACCAATTTTTTCTGGAGAGCCTAATACTCAAAATTCTCGCCATAGGAGCGTGCATAAATTAATGCCAGTATGGGGGGAAGAAAAGGGCCAGGATATTAGTGAATACTTGGTCCAGTTTGAGCGAACAGCTAAACAAGCAAAAGTTCCACCCGAAGAGTACACGCTAGAGCTACAGCCTCTTATTGGCTCGGTATTCTCTTAAGTATGCGCTAGGTTAAGCGAGAGGGATGCAGTCGATTACGAAAAAGTTAAAGCTGAACTTTTAAACCAATTTCAGCTCACGCCAGAAGCTGCACGTGTAAAATTCCGTAGTTTTTCGAAGTCTACTGAACAAAGTTATAGTAAATTTGCGTTTAGGCTTAGGACGCAAATGGTGTAATGGTTTGATCTTGCCAAAGCAAGTGCAGATGCTGGTAAGATCTCGGATCTGATTTTGCTCGAGCAATTTTTAGTAAATTGTCCCAACCAACTTCTTACGAGTTTTTTTTCGAATAGCTCGGCTCACAGAGGTCTCACGGACTTGTGGTAAGTACGCTGGCTTCAGGATAAGCCAGACATAGACTCAGTAGAAAAGGCAGCTATTTTAGTCCATGCAGTTAGTGCAAAAACATTTCAGTTCCGGCAACAAGCTACATATTGTACATGGAAGCTGTTCACATGTTGTAGTTTACAAATCCGCCGGAAGACACTCCCTCAAGTGACACATATAGCCGTGATGACGTCATTAAAATGGCCAGCACGCGATGTACTAAATCTCTACTATCTCCGGAACTAATTGATCAAATCTATCGTGCGACCTATTGTTCGAAAGTTAATTTAATTTGCTAAACGAAATTCAGGAACAATATATGCCATAAATCTGTTAGTTTTGGTTTAATCTGAAGAAAAGCATAATATGACTGCTGTGCGATATACTAATTCCCAATTATCTCTGGAACTAATCGATCAATCTTTTCATGCGGACTATCGTTGGAAAGGTAATTTAATTTGCTAAAAGAAATGCCGGTACAATGTACACCGTAAATCTATTAGTTTCTACGTAATTTGAAGGAAAGCACATTATGACGTCCTCAAAATGGCGACCATGCAATATACTAAATCTCGTGTATCTCCGGAACTAATTGATCAATCTTATCTTGCGACCTATCGTTGGAAAGATAATTTAATCTTCTAAAGGAAATGTCTGAACAATGTCTCCCGTAAATGATTTAGTTTTTGTTTAATATGAAGGAAAAGGTAACGTGTATGTAATTATTGCCGCTTTATGTGTGGTTCTTTTGGACACGGTAAATTATTAAAGCTTTGTCGTATTGTTCACAGTGCGTCACTTGAGCAGTGGCCTTTACAGGCACACGGTAGCGTACAGGAAAGTAATTGTTGGCGGAGCGAGCGAGCGAAGCGTAGCCTATAACGGACACCCAATTGCAAAATGTTGGTCCGTCGGTCTGTTGGTCCGTTGGTTGCACTTTTTTAGTGTGGGTCGAGCCCAAACGAAAGGTAGGATTGAAATGAAATTTTGCACAACGCTTTATACCCCCAAAAGTATTGCTGAGCCAAAATTTGAAGTAAATCGAACAATTATTACTGTAGAAATTATTCGGAGCCTAGCTAAAGTCCCTGGGGGGGGGGCGTAACATTTTTCCTAACTGGCAGTATTCTCCTTCCTCTCGACGATCCTGGTAGAACTGCCACCACTCATTCGCGAATGAGACCTAACCTTAACTCTGTTATGATTTAAAACGTGCTTAATTTATTCATGCAGAAGTCAGAATAAAAGAAGTCGATTTCAAACATATGCACATTTATTTATGGCAGATATCACAAGTTACAGGTTAACTATTTAACATTGAAGGTAAACAACTTTCGGTTGGGTGCAACTTACGACTGGAACCAGTTAAAAATAGTTTAACTCAATTTTCAGGCATTTTGCGATGAAACAAGTTAAGTTATGATTTTGAACAAAATCAAAAAAATATTATATTAATTCTTCTTCCCTTTACGATTTTGGGTCGGGGAGAAAATTAATAAATTATCAAGGTTTTTAGGAACCCGTGGACCTCACACTAGCTTGTCCTCATTCATTGCGTAGTGTAAACGAGCGCCACCGAAAAACGCCTGTTTTTCAAAAATGAAATTTTTTTTCTCGAGGCACCCAAATGCCTCGCCGAGGCATATTTGGCCGTTTTCGCAATAATGGTCCGATTCTCACAAACTCTTCGACATTTAATAGCCTGTCCAAATACAAGACTCTTGGGGAAGCCCAAATCCGGACTTTCCACCTTGAAGACCATTATAACTACATTTGAAGATCGACCAAAACCAACCACGTCGCACCTTCATCATGGCCGCCATTATAAAACTCTGTATTTTTGTATCCTCATTTTATCCTTTTCTTTTTAGGGCAAAAAGCCCGAACATACTAGCTTAGTGTATTGTAACAGGATTCATACAGACAACCAATTTGAAGTGTGATATTTTTTATTGTGTTTGTCGGCCGCAACCCATATGAAAAATTTCCACAACGATCGAATTTAACTTTAAAAATGTCAAACGTTAAATGTTTCCAATACCTTAATGTGTTATAGCATTCTAATAAGCTAGTTTATTTAACCGCATTTATACTTTATTTATATTCTTTTACCCCCAGAAACGCTACCATATGTCCAAACGTATAAACGTATTACGACCTGGCATTCTACCGGACACGAATTTTTCAGTGTATATATGTTTGTTTTAGTTCTCCTCTGGACCCGACTGAGACCTACCAAAACCTACGAATAGCTTGATCTACTATTAAACACTAAAAGAATTCTTAAAAAGATCTGTGCAAACCCAATCCGAAAGTCCGAAAAACTTCGAATCCCCCATTTTTGCCCCCCTCCCCAGCCAAAACTA
>JAHWFP010097973.1:0-16489 GCA_023313725.1 Lithobius niger | reverse complement strand
TAAAGTGTCACACTGTTGTTCATACTGGAGACAGACCTTACAAATGCTCATTATGCAATGCGTCTTTTGCACAAAATAGCGCTCTAAGCCTGCATAGACGTATACACAGGGGTGAAAAGACTTCCTGATGAATGATGTTCCCATAAAGTTAAAACAAAATGGTGAACACACTAAAATGCCAGCGATTACAAGCTCAAACTATGGGTCTTCATTTACAAGGTATACCATCAGTATACTAATTTAACCCTGCTGACTCCCATGTGAATTGTAGCTATATTAGGTAGCATGTTCATGTAAAGAAAGTACTGTCGACCCAACTTCCAGGTCAACTACCGCAGAAGCTCCGAGCAAGATGGCTGCACTATCTAGATTCCGGCGCGTGAAGTGTAGGTTGACAAGTTTTTGGTTGCGTTTCTGATGTTGTGTAGTTAGCCGCAGCGAGCGAGGCAGGGAATTTGGGAAAAAACTCATCATTTTCGTGAACAGCGACCTTGATTTACCCTTTACACCAATGGAGATAGTACAACCTTCCACGTATACAGATCGATGGTGGACGAGCTTGCAGCCGCTGCGGTAGTGGCCCCCAACTTCCATTTCCGAGAATGACTAGTCTAGAAAATTTGAAGATTTCAGTGCAATGTTGATTAGTTCTGTGTTCCTTCTTTCTGCGAAGTTGGCCATAGAGATGCATCGAGATGCTTCTTATTTGGTATTTGGCCTAGTCGGCCATAAATTCAAGTTTTTGTTATTCGACCGAATATTGATTTTGGCCAAATAACAATATTCGGTATTCGATATTTCGGCTGAATAGTGTTAAGATTTGTTTGTATTCGGCCGAATGATGTTTTTCGTACCGTATTAAAAATACGAAAGTTCTGAGAATTACTATGAGAGTTTATTTCACCATCTTGTTAAAAAATTCGTCCAAATATACGCTCAATGTCAAAACAAACTAATTTACCCGTATTCTGCAAATTTCAACTGTTCTTAGTAGGACACACTTCAACTGTCTTCATCATGTGTTGTACTCGTTTTCCTCCTTTGTTTCACAACATGGCTCGCGCTTTGTTTTGAATTCGGCGGTCATAGCTTCCTGGATTTTTCAGCCTCCTTCCATCTGTGCATAAGGCGGTCGCTTAGGTCTTCACGTACGATGTGTCTGATGGCAAGGTTCGAAGTTGCGTGTCCAGATGAGTTTGAATTAGCAGCGATCAGGCGTGTGCGAAATTCGTACTGCAAATACAGTGAAACCTCGTTATATCGATACCGCCTATAACGTTAAACCTGATAAATCGTTAGCAACAGCTGAGAACGGCCAAACTCTAACTGATCGTGTACTAATAAATTTCGTTTATATCGATACCCGTTATATCGTTAAACCCTTTAAAACGTTGTAAAAATCCTGTCCTAAAGCTAGAAAATGCAGCACATAACGATAAACTTCGTTCCACATGACTGCATTTTTTTTCTTCCGTCAAGCTTTTGCTGAGTCATGCACGCGAAATGGTTTAATTAGTCAGAGGCGCCTGTCTGTCTGCTTGAGTTTCTCCCATGTCGCGTGCGTCTCAAAGAGTATGGTGTGCAATGCAGGTCAAAATCTGCCCGCAAATTCCAATATGGTATAATGTCCTCTACGTTGTATTGACGCTGACGTTACACCATAGCTGATTTTTGCTAGAGCGCTCTGTGTTGAGCGCTGGCGTAAAGCATCACGGGATACGCGCGCCGCAGCATATATATCTATGAACAACAAAGGTTTTTTTCGTGCACACGTGCTTCGTTGACAAAAGCTTAACCATGCCTCCGAAGAAACGAAATGCATTAAGCCTCAAAGAAAAAGTGGATATTTTCGTCAACTGGAGAGTGGAGCCAAGCAAACTGTAATTGCAAAAGACCGAGGAATATCCCAAAGCACTATAGGGACATTTTGGAAAGATCGCAAGAAAATTGTTGAAGCTTTTCAGCACAACGTAATCGAATCCAGCCGAAAACGGATGCGTGGTGCTGCCGATAACGAAGTCGAAAAAAGTGTGCTAACGTGGTTCAAAGATGTTCGTCTGCAAGGAGTTCCTATTAGCGGTGAGATGATAAAAACTAAAGCGGAACAATTCGCTTTTCAGCTTGGAAATCGTGATAACTTTAAAGCCAGCAATGGTTGGCTATCACGTTTTAAACAACGTCACGGAATTTCGTGTCGTGTTGTGAGTGGCGAAGGAGCCAGTGTTGATGTTGAGCAAACTGATACGTGGATAAAGGACAATGTTCCAAATTTACTAAAATCGTACAAACCCAATGATGTATATAACGCAGATGAAACTGGCCTTTTCTTCCCAGTGATTCCGAACAGATCATTAGCTATGAAAAATGATCCGTGCATCGGTGGGAAACACAGTCGCGAACGACTGACTGCATTATTTTGCACCAACATGGATGGAAGCGATAAACAGCCAATGTTTGTGATCGGCAAATCGAAACGTCCACGTTGCTTTCGTAATGGTGAACGTTTTCCAACTCGTTACAGAGCAAACACTAAAGCTTGGATGACCATAATCTTTTTGATGAGTGGCTTCTTGAATTGGATGCCAAAATGATAAAAGCCAAACGAAAAATAGTGCTGTTAATTGACAACTGTAGCGCACATAACATAACCGTTCGCCTTGAAAATGTGACGTTAGTTTATTTTCCACCAAATTGTACTGCTAAAATCCAACCACTTGACCAAGGGATTATTAAGACGTGGAAGACTTACTACAAACGACGTGTAGTCGAGCGCATGTTGCTGGATTTGCAGCAGAAACGAAAAAGCCACATTGACGTTAAAATGGCAATGCAAATGGTGCTCAGTGCTTGGTGGGAAGTAAAAGGTAAGTTTAAAACGAAGGAAGTGGTGTGTTAGGTTCATTGCAAATTGTTGTAGCCTGGCTCTTATGCAATCGCTTTTTTAATTTTTTTTGTATTAGCCTTGACAATCGCAAATTGCTGGCGAAAGGCTGGATTCGTTGAAGCTGACGACACAGCAGAGGAGGACGAAGGCAACGACGTTGGAGACGAAGGCAGAGTTTTGTGGGACGCACTGCGTGAAGTTAACCAAGAACTGATTGGCGACCTCACATTTGAAGAGTTTGTCAGCATGGACGACAATGTTGCAAACACACAACAGTTAAAAACGATCAGGAAATCGTAAAAATGGCAAAAAATAACGAGGAAGAAGACGAAATTGATGATGATGAGGAAATGGTTGAAAACGAAGCTCCACCAACGCAAGCAGAAATGCTAAATGCAATTTCTGTAGTTCGCCGTTTCATTGCAAGCAATGAATTCATGGAAGGCACTGCTGAACATTTGGATGCAATTGATCGTCGTGTCACAAATACAGCAATGCGCGTATACAAGCAAAAAAAGTTGAACGATTTTTTTCCTAGTGTACAGTAAGAAACAAGCTTACTTACAAACAAGATGTTGCATAGGCCCTAAGTCTGAATAAAGTTTTTTTGAAATGGTAGCCTCACGTTTAAACTAAACAAGCTAAGTTCATAGGATTATACTGTAGCCTACATCAGGTCAACCTTAACTGCTACAAACAAATATGCAGTATAGGCCTAGGTACGAAATTTTTTTTTTTAAATTTGCGGCCATACATATAAACTAAACAAGCTACATGAATAGGATTACACTGTATGTAGGCCAACCTTGCTACAAACAAACATATCGCATAGGCCTAAGTCTGAATAATTTTTTTTTTATTTATTTATGGCCTAACATGTAAACTAAACAAGCCACGTGAATAGTTTTTGACTGTACATAGGCCTACATCACTGCTACGTGCAAACATGACTTACAAACATACGTTATGTAGGCCTATGTCTCAATCAAATATTTTTTTTCAAATTTGTAGCCTAACATGTAGGTGTTTTTTAAGATTTGTTTTGTTATAACAATAATTTTGGGAAAATTTCAGAATTAACGATATATCAGGGTTTCGTTTATAACAATAACCTCGTTATAACAGTACTATTCTTCAGGCAGATTGAGTATCGTTATAATTTCACGAGGTTTCACTGTAGAATAATTTTAATTCAAGTCAAGCCAAGCTGAGTTTGCAACAAAAGAATCGAGTATCGAGCCGAGTTCTAGTATTTGGTTAACACACATTATTTTGCAAGTATCTTTTTTATTTATTAGTGTAATAACAACTAAGATGCTGCTCAACGGACTTTGCGGGAGAACGTCTACAACTAGTTTTCCAGTTTTTAGGATGTAACATTAAAATGGATTGAGCTAGTGGCTTTTAATTTACACCACCGGAAAGTGCTTGTCGAGATGATGAATTTGGTGTATTTGAGTGTCAAGGTCAAAAATTGGCAAAGTTATCGCAATTTAATAATATAATAATAATAATAATGATGATGAAGTTTACCACCTAAAGGTGGATGGTTGCCGGAAGGGTTGTGAGCCGCCATTTCGATGCAGGGTGTGATATTTGTTTAAGATACAGTAGCTTGATCATGTGTTTCTCTTCAGGAATGGCCGAAGATCCTCCGTAACAGTTCTCGACGAATGCCACTCCCAGAGTCCATGCAAACCGTTCTTTGGCTTAGAGCATTCCAAACAGGAACGACACGATTTGCAAAAAGGTTTTTCTGCAGTAAAGGCGCGAACCCTGTACTGTGAGTTCCATATGTATCCCCTGGTATTATGGTGGCTCGGAGCAAAGTCGAAAAGTGGGAGATCCACCGAAAGAAGATTACGAAGAATTTTATAGGTTAAGATTAAAGCGCATTTAAGTCTACACAATCCCAATGGCTCGAGACCAGCCCTGAATAGTCGTTCAGTATAGCCTAACTCTCATAGTCCAGGCAACTTCTTAGTAAATTTTCGTTGAACAGAATTGATCAAAACAATATCTTTTGTTAGATATGGCGACCAAACCAGTGACGCATATTCCAGGACCGGGCGAACAAAGACCTTGAATGCCCATACTAAGGTACGGACATTCAAAGTCTTTTCGCTGGATTCGAGTTTTACGAGTATGAATGCAAGCAACGAGCCGAGCTCACCATACGTTACGTACTCGGCTCGACTCGAATTTTTCGAGTATCGCAACAATTCTAGCCCGCTCAGTTGTCTGTCTCTACTTGAATTTGACTTTTAAAAAGCCGTGGTGCCTTACCAGTCTATCTTATGCTGGGTGCTCATGCGGTGCACTACCACGCCACTCTCTTCCTTCTTTCACTCCTTTTCGTGTTTCTCCCACATAAATGCATCACCATATGGCACCCGATACACTCCGTCTGTGGTATTCACAATTTTGGCCAAATCTACTTCCATGTGTTGTTCCCTCTCTGCCTTTGCTATGCTGCCTACCCAGCTTTCGACTTCTTGAGCAGTCTACTTTTTAGGCCTTTCCCACGCCTCAGGTAAGGGAACCCTTGCCTCATTAGCATCATCCGTAGGTTTTTACTCACCCTACTTAGGTATATAAGACCCAGCCTTGGTGTTTTCTTTACTTCTTCTTTCTTTTTCTCGCGTTCCTCTCTCACCGGCCAATGTCTCTTTTCTTTTTCGCTCCCGATTTCAGCTTGATTGTCCTTCAGCATCCGACTCGGTACCCCTGATAAGTATTCCAATGTGATAAATTTACTCATGGCCTTCTGGAGGTGCTCTGCTTTAAAACCTTGGTGCTGCAGAATCTGAGTCACTACATTCAAGCGGAAGTACCAAGATTGCAACTCTGGAACAGGTTCGTGGATGACATCACTTCTGTCTTGAAGAGGGGGAAGTGGCAACGGTGTTAGTACTTACTGAGCGGATGGAGACAGGATCTAAAGTTCACACATAAGAAGGAACATGATAGAGCACTTCCATTCCTGGACGTGCACTGACGGTGAATGAAGAAGGAGCAATTGAGTACCAACAATGCTATAAACCCATCGCAACAGATAGCGGAATTTTGTTTACATCTGGTCACCCAAAACCCCAGCTGTTGCAGACTGCTAAGAGTGAATTCAGACGAGCAAGACACTGTTTCTATGATAAAGGTTTTAGCGCAGCACCACCTACAGAAGGCCTAAGAGTAAATTTATCACACTGGGATATCCGCCAGGGGTACTGAGTCAGATGCTGACGGACACGCTTAACCGGAAGCGAAAAGGAAAAGAGACGTCGACCGGTGGGAGAGGAACACAAGAAGGAGAAAGAAGAAGTAAAGAAACGCCAAGGCTCCATCTTACGTACCTAAGTGGGGTTAGTGAACACCTACAGATGATACTAAAGAGGCAAGGGTTTGATTCTTATCTGAGGTATGGGGAAAGGCCTAAAAAGTAGACTGCTCAAGAAGTCGAAGCTGGGTAGAGAGCATAGCAAAGGCAGAGAAGGAAGAGCACAAGGTGCTGCGGAAGTAGATTTAGCCAAAATCGTGGGCAGGGAAATTAATAATGCCTTAATTAATATTCATAACAGAAACAATACAATTAATTAATTGGATGCATAATTGCACAATATCATACATTTATTAAATGCATGAGCCGAGTATTTATTCGGATAGATCAAAACGACTCCAATAGCAATAAAAATTGGGAGTTCTCCTTCAAAGACGACCGAGAGGTGGAAAGATCATTTGAGACTGAACAAGTGTAATTACACCTATTGTTAGAGTTTAAAGGATGGCATTACCAGCTGACATTCACGACAATTTTGTAGAACCTAAATGATTTTCTAGAACTAGATTTAATTACGATAACATCGTCGCTCATGATCGATCACTACGTGGAATAACAATAAGTCCCTCACACACGGGATGGCGGCATATACCATCAAAGTGCCGCGTACGGGGAACAATTAATGAATCCGAATGCAACAATAGAATGATTGACGAGCGAAGAGGTCCCATTTGACGATAAGGCCCAAGCTGTCCAAATGTTACTATATTTAGCATTTCAATAATAAACCAATACTACAATGGATTGATCATGGCCGATAACGCCACAGTATTTAAACCGAACCTCGGAATGCGTGATATCATCCGATCACCAGCCGCTCAACTGTTGTTAACTAGTTCATGCCAGTCAAATTTCGAAGGCCGCAACCCAGAAGTATGCAAGGCAGATTGCCGTGCCGGGCTAGAGACAAGGCGTCGCCCCCCAGCCGAAGCCGTGGTCCCATGGCCGCACTCAAGCTTCTATTATAGAGCTAAGTATTCTGATTGATTAGCGATAGCTAATGTTGTTTATGCTTAACTAGTACCAATCCATACGCTGCTAAATTAACCCAAGTTTCCCTTAATTTAACTCAGAGAATATCATAATGATTAGGTTTACCGCTCGACTTAATCCGTAATGCCATTCGTTCGACTCATTGCCGATAATTGTAATCATACAATCAAATCATAACAATCTGTCATTGATTTAATTGGCCATATGTGGGGTCAATATCGTATACATCGGAGTGTTGATTAAAGGCCCAGTAAAAATGGTTGTTTGCTTATTATTTAGCCTACCTATTTCATACTTGATTAGTGTTTATTACAATTGTTTGCCGTTATGCCATCCTAGACGATAATGTTTATTCTGGTCAAATGGTCACTGGAATAGAACATTACACGTGAACACCACAGAGGCAATGTTTCGGGTGCCAAGTGGTGAATGTGATGCCGTTTATGTAGGAGAAACACAAAAAGGAGTGAGATCTCTAATAAACCAGTGCATGGCTGACGCCCAGGGCAAGAAGGAAGAGAACGGCGTGGCAGTGTACAACATGACCACTCAGCATAAGATAGACTGGGAAGGCACCAAGACACTTATTAATTCAAATTCAAAGAGAGACAGACATCTGAGCGAACTAGAATCGTTGGCAATTTAAACTCATCTAAACAACAATGAACATCCTAGCAACCTCGAATCTTGCCATCAGAAACATCATACGTGAAGACCTAAGTGTCCACTTTATGCACAGATGAAAGCAGGATGAAAAATCCAGGAGGCTACGACCACCGAATGCAAAACTAAGCATGAGCCATGTTGTGAGACAAAGAAGGAAAACTAGTTTTGTTTTTTAATAAGTAAATGCAATGTAAAGTAGAAGTAGTTTTATTGTTTAACTTCATACAAAATGTCAACTATACTACAAAAGGTAAAGTAAACAAGATACCGTATATACCCAGTTAGAAGCGCCCCAATATGAAATGTTGACACCTTTTTTTTTACCCCCATTTATAAGCGCTTACATAAAATCGCAAAGTTAAAACATAAATAAATATAAAAAAAATCGGGCCAGCGGGTTATACAAGATTTTTTTTGCACACTAAAACAAAAAAAAGCCAGTTTCTCAACAAGTCTAAACGTCGTTCACCCACCGATCTCCGTGATACAAATCACGTAACAATCAAGTTAAAAGTCGTAATTTTTCCACTTTTTCGCCATGTATCTGTTGGAATAATTTGTGAAAACTTGTAGCTTGTTTCAAGATTTTAGTTGTTTTAATTATTAATATCGCAACTTGAAATTAACATTTAATTAATTGCTGCCAATTTCGTTCTGCATTTGAGCGTCGCGTCTTTCTTTCTCCATGATCGCATCATTGATTGATTACTCCACTCTGGTCAATTTCCTGTTCCTGCATAGAGAAGTACTTGAGTGCAACCTTCCCCTCCCACACGCCTCTTCCCAAATCTAGTCAAATATGAGCCCATCATGGTACCACAGAGATAATACCAACATAATGAAAACACACGAATCTGACATGAAGGGGTGAGTTAGGAAGGCATGAGACAAAAATATTTGTCTACATTTCAATGATTATGATTGTATTTAGTTTATGATAGAGCTACCGTGCCCTCCGACTGCCAAGAATAATAACAAGAAGCTGCCTTTGGCAACAACTATTTTATTTTTGGTCTGAAATTTGGGTCTTGTTCACAATAAACATTTTACATCATTAACAAATGTGATTGCTGCCACAAAGTGTGGACTTCACACAGCCGCCATAAGGGATGATTTTCCAACCTGGCGGCTGTGTGAAGTCCACAATTCATGGAAGCTCCCACTATTTTTAATGTTTAACATTTTTATTGTGAACTACCACAACTATTTTCTTCCAACCCAATCCTCGAAGCAGACAACGTTTGCTTTTTCGAAGCGAACAAGAGGTTTGTTTCAACTAGCAGTAGTTTTTGAAAAAAATTAATGATTAATTATGAAATACCTGATCGCGTAATCTTTACTGAACGTTCGAATACACATTAAAACAAAACGACACATTTTTAAGAGATTACTGCCTAAGATGAGAGTTGGTCACGTCATTACTTTGCAACCAAAATGATGGCGGGGTGCTTTTATGATGTCCGATTATAATGGTGCTCTTCATCTGTTGTTGTTTGTTGCTTTTTGAGGGCGCACAAACCCAAACTGGGTTATCTGCCCCGTGATGATGAGAGGGACAATTTATCTAATGACATGATATAACAAATGTTGCGATGTTCAGTTGCATTGTCGATTTTATTTAAGGAACTTAATGCACTTTAACGATTGAGCGCTCCGGCTTGCATTGATGTTAAGTATTCGTTCATTTGTTAGTCTGATTCTTTGGCGATTCATCAGGAAAATCAACAGTTGATAAGATCCAAAAATCAGTAAAATTGTGCGAAGTGGGAGCAGTGACGTTAGACGCTTTGCTAAATGCTGATACGTCTCGCAGAATCTCATGTGGTTTCTAACGCTGTGTCATAGTATTGAGTGGGCTGATCATACCAACTCTTCTCCAAGGTCCCTGGTGCCACCTTGGAAGAAAGAGCCGAATATTTCCTACGAGGGTGCGACCACAGATTAAGAATACTACCCCACACAGATATGACAGTACATGGCAAAGTGAAGCCTCATTATTTTTTTTACTGAGGTCATGCTCGCACTTGATTTGCCAGCAAGCACAGACATCACCATGAGGAGCGTGGTATTAGCAAAGGCAGTAGCCTTTACTGTATTGTTTGAATTCCCATGCTTGCCAAGTTTGAAATTACCATGCTTGCCTTGATTTCACTGCTGTCGTTCAATATTTTCCACTGAAATTTAGTATACAGGCTTTGTGGGACCATCTCTTTTCTTCAAGCTCTCGTCGAAGACGGTCGCTCCCTTTCTTCAGTTTCATCCTTCGCCGAACTCCGCTTCAGCACTTGAAGAAGCATGTTGCCCACCCTATTTGGTCAATTTTGAACAGGTAGCCCTTGAGCCTTACAAAGACTCGTTACAAGCTGAAAATGACCTTTCCGTCATCCTTCTCTTATACGTCCTCAAAACCGTGGAAGCGATTGTCCCGGGCGACTTTCTCTACAAACCGGATCATTCCCTACTCCTACGAAGAACTGAGGTCTTGTCACTGGCTTCAGCTTCGGTCTGGGACAAAAACAATAGGGAACGTACGAAAGTTGGCCAATCCACAACTCTTCTCAACTCCCTTTTACGAACCGGCGGATCCCTCCTCGCCAAAGGAGAACATTTTTAGAACTCAACGAAGACCCGCCTCCGCCCAGACGTGGGCATGAATCATGGTTCTTTTGTTCCTCCGGCGACGGCACAGCTAATCCTCGCCATTTTGAAACTTATCAATAGTCGGAATTTCTGGTTACTGAAGCAAAAATGGACTCTGAAACGGCACTCTTCACTCCAAAAAGAGCCAATCTACCCACCGCGGTGTTAAAGGAGAATGGCAAGATTCTTCGCCTTGGCCTCAGAGCTGCATGAATCAGAAGCCGACGTCGTCGCCACGGCTATCAACGCCCTTTGCGAAAGACTTGCCATTGAGTCAAGCCACTGCAACCACTCTTTCTCATTTCGGAGCTTTTCAAGAAAGCTCCCTTCGCCACCTTTCACTCCTTCAACTGGTTCACGAAAGCACTATTCAACTCAAGCCTTCTCCTTTGTTGCATCTTCCTGAACACGATGTCAAACCTAAATACATCAACCAAACACACCATTTGTAACCAACCCTTCCATAAGTCCGACACGCTTTTTAGGTTCCTCATCCCGACATTGGCACCTCACTTGGACATTTCTCGAAAGCCTAAACCCCAACCTCTGAGACCTCCATCAAACCAACCATTCAAAAAGCCAGCAATCCTCAAAAACCAGATCTCAATGACCACTTCTGAGTCTTCCCAACCTTCCCAATCAAAGCCATCACGCAGATACTCTTAGCAAGGCAACAACCATTCCTTTCGAGGGAACTACCCCAACAAGAACAGCAACACCAAACGAAGCACCATTCCTGACAGGCGCAGCCAGTATTCCTTCCTCCTCCAGCAACAAGATAGGTCTCACCGGCATCAATGACGCCTTATTTAATCAACCAGTCGGAGGTCACCTCAAAATTATCGATCGACGTGGGAACTCATCACATCCAACAAAACAATCCTCACCATCATATCCCTCGGCTTTTAACCATCATTCCAATTGAAACCTTGCCTTGCAACATACCCCATGGGAGTTCACAACAAAACTATCACCCGCCCTTACACAGGAAGTAAATGAGCTATTAATCAAGTCATCAATTTGTCTGTGCCCGGATCCTTCCGAGCCTGGCTTCTACTGCTTCATCTTTCTAAGACAGAAGAAGTCTGGAGGGAAAAAAAAGATTTTCAACCTCAAACCACTCAACCAATTCATGAACAATCAACATTTCAAGATGGTAACACTGGATTCCATCTGTCTTTCATTACAGCCCAATGTATGAACCATTTCATAGATCTCGAGGATGCCTATCTTTCTGTCCTGCTCCATCCAGCCTATTGCCACCGCTTTCAGTTCATGTACAAAGACAGCGTCTACGAGTTCCAATGTCTACCTTTCGGTCTGAATTTTACACTGGTCCTCAAACCCATTTTAAGCCACCTTCATCGCCAACAAAATACCGCAAATGCTTTCCTGGACGATTGGCTGCACAACAACACCAACAGTCATCAACTTCTTCAAAACATGAACTACACCATGACTCTTCTAAACAAGCTGGGCTTCGGCATCAATCTGAAGAAATCAAGGCTCCTTCGAACATCACTAGTTTTAACATACGTTCGAAATTCGGGGGAACACCATTGAGGGCCATTGTTCGTAACCAAGCAGGGCTCGAAATGAGCGGTATCGCATCGCAATTTGCACCACAAATTTAAACTTTAGCGATGCAAAATTAAATAATGTATCGCAGTTTAGCGATGCAACTGCATTAAACGAGACAACATAACAGCGTAGTCATGATCGTGTTGGCTGACACGGTGATGCTAATCTCTCCTACTTTATAGGCAGGCCAAGCATCGCACATGCATTCTGGGAAATCATTGGTCCTACCATTACCTTCAGTATTTAGTTGGTGGTGCTTTCGTTTCAGACACGCCTCAGAATAGTCTTTACGTGCATCGGATGCCATAGTCTTGACCAAGCATCCGTGCGTGTATCAAAGTAAAAGTCAAACAAAAATGGCTATTGTTTCAAATAAAGTAAACTTTTTGTAGTTTTTTACTAAATTAATTATTCTTTAAAAGTTGCTAATAATTTTTTCGTTACTGCTACGCAAGTTTGTATTTTGTATCGCATTTCTGCTATGCAATTTTTCTAAGACAATTCGAGCCCTGCCAAGGTGCCCATTTGCCCGAATTCAGCCATATACTCCTCGAAAGTTTCTATAACTTTTTCAAACGCTGTTTTTTGATGAAATGTACAGCCAGGAATTTACTGTGCACATCCAAGATAACAATAAAGGTTAAACCTTCTACCAATCCAAAATCAGAATTCACACGGTGTATAGGTTTAAGCGAATACTCCAAGGACCATTTAGGGCCTGCGGGTGTCTGTCCTTTTAATTCCTGGCAAGCAGTACATAATTTTACTTTAGATTCTAAATCTGCATCAATGCCAGGCCATCAACATTTTTCTCGTGCCAATAATTTTATCTTGACTCTACCCAAATGTCCGGCATGCCAGTCCTGAAGTATTCTAGCACGCAAACTCTCTGGCAAGATTGCTCGTAACCCCCAGAAAAGTATGTTAACATTCAATAGATATTTCATTTTTACGCAAAAAATAGGGCTTGAGTTCAGGATCTTCAATTTTTTTTGGCCAGCCATGCTTAAAATACCTCAAACCTTGACAAGCATGGCATATTTGGTAATAGCCTTAACTAAGGTATCGTTTAATATAGGTAAGGACTCTACTGATTGTGCTAAAGCTCACTAAGAAATTTCATCATCCAAGTCCTCACCATTATTATCTAACGGCAAACGTGACAAAATATCTCGTGTTAGATTATATTTCCCTGGCACATTTTTCAATTCATAAGAATAACCATTTAACTGTAAAGCATAGCGCTGTATGCATGTAGCTGCCATTTGCGGAGTACCACTTTTAAAACCAAAAATCCAGAGTAGCGCCTTTTGGTCTGTTTGGAGGCTGAAGTGATTTGAGTACAAATCCTGATGGAACTTCTTCACTCTCCAGAAAACCCCAAGTGCTTCTCTGTCAAAATGTGAATATCCCTGCTCTGCCTTAGTAAGCTTCCTAGAGGCAAACAAATTTGGTTTTTCCTGAACCTGCCCATTAGGAAGAGCATGCGTAAGGCACACTCCCAAACGATAGGGTGAATCATCTACAGCTAGCTACGCTAATATTTGGGGTTGTAATGAACTAAAACATTAGACGTTTTGAAAAGTTGTTCAATTTTAGCCATTGCTGCATCACACTCAGGACCTCGAATATACTTTTGCTTAGGGCTAAGCAACTTAGTGATTGGAACTAACTCGGGCGCAAAGTTGGGCAAATATCTAGCGTATTGGTTAATAAAGCCTGGAAAACTTTGCAACTCTGGGATTTTTCTAAAGTTTGGTGCCTCAGTTACAGCTTCAATTACCTCCGGTATATTTGTCAAACCCTCAGAATCAATTTTATAACCCAAATATTTTAATTTAGACTGAGCAGTTTTACACTTCTCCAATATGAGTCGGGTTTCAGAATCTTGCAGGGCTGACAACAATTTATCCAAACTGCTGTCATGTTCAGTGCCCTCATCACTAACCAAGATATCATCATAAAATGGTTTACAGTTTTGAATTCCTGGTGTAACGCTTACAATTAATCTTTGAAAGCTACCTGGATACGGGTAACGCAACAATTTAAACAACCCAAGGGGCATGCTAATGACTAGAGCTTCTTGTGATTCCTTACCCAACTCCATCTGTAGAAATGCATTCTTAAGGCCAATAAGAATGAAAGTATCACTTCCAGAGAGCCTACCAAACAACTCAGCAGCAGTGGGAACTGGGTAATGATCAATTTCAAGTTGGGTGTTAACTGTAGTTTTGGAGTCACCCACAATCCGAATTTCAGCATTCAGTTTATGCACCACTACGATGGGCGTGGACCAATTGCTTGTGCTAACAGATTCCAAAACCCACACCACTACCAGGCGTTTAATTTCGGAATTTACCTTATCTTTTAAGTTCAAGTGGTACAGGTCGAACTTTGTGATAAACTGGACCTGCATCAGGTTTAAGCTTTATTTTAGCTTTAAAATTCTTAAAACAACCTAACCCCGAATTTTCAGGAAATTTAGCTGTCAAAGCCTCTGGTTTGAAGGCCTCTGGTTTGGTTATTAACTTCTACAGCTGCTTCTTGTTGAAGCATTTTGATGTTACTCCAAACCAAGTGATAGAACTGCTTTGAGTCATAATCAAAAATAGCTACGATATTCAATCTTTGCCCATCAAAGGCTGCTGTTCATTGTTGGAAATTAAAGCTTGAACCTGTTTAACCTTTTCACCTATCTTAACTTCCACTTGAATCAGACCCAATACCTTTTCGATTTGCCCAGACCACGATTTTACAGTAATTTTATTAGACTTTATGAGATTACAATCTCTAAAATGAGTTTGATACCAGCTAAAACAGGGTGGCGTTCTACCTGGAAAACCGGGAAAATTCAGGGAATTTATCAAGTCTGGAAATTTCACGGAAAAATCAGGGAATTTGAAAATATTTACCGAAAATCAGGGAATCTGAATATTTTCTGCAAAATCGTTCACCTATAAAGAGTAGGTAATTCGGATTTAATTTTTAATTCTAAAACCTTCACTTTACTTCAATTACAATTTCATTCCCTTTTTGTTTCATTTCTGATAAAGCGAAACTATTTAAGCCTAAGTAATGTGGGACGTTACGTGTTAAGTGAGTTTTTAGTTTTGGTCATATTGTGGCTTTTTCCTACTCTACCAATTCCAGTTAGGGCAGTGCAATTTTTGATTTAACAAAGCAATGCGATATAGTTATTACAATTTGAGTGAAATGTGAAAAAAAAATTTTAGTCTTGTACTGCACCTTCCTTTGATAAAAAAAATCAGGGGGGGGGGGGAGAAGTGTTATTATTGAACTGGAAAACTTGGAAAAATCAGGGAATTTCATCATGAGCTTTTGAACGCCACCCTGTAAAAGGTAAGATGGTGGCGTCACAGCCACAATCTGCTTCTAATGGCAGTTTTACACCATTAATAATGCACTCTGCTGTCCACCTCACTGTCTTAAGCGCATTATGTTCAGTGTGTTGTTCTCCAAGTAATCAGCTGATTCGCTACAACACTTGCTGTCAGAATAACTGTCATCCACCGAGCGACATTCCGATTCGTCATTTTACTGTACCAAATTATCTTTATTATTCCTGCAACTGTATTTATGCTTTTTTCCACTACTTTGTTTAGGACGCGTCTTAAAATCGGGTGTAGGAGTATTCTGCTTACGCAATTTGTACCTTTTTACACAAACCGCTTTTAAGTCTCCTTTTCCGTGACACTGGCCACTGGTGAAATCTGTAAAATGGCAACAGTTTTTCCCGTGTCCCTCAGTGCCACACAAAAAAATTGTTCCTAAAACTTGATGAAGACGTCTTAGCTGGTTGATGATACATTTTACTTTGAAATTTAGCTTGTGCTACAAAATTAACATATCTGTACCAGTTTTTAACTCTAATTGGTTTAGTTCAGCCGCTTCTAATGAAAGTGCAAGTTCTACAGTAGCTTTCAAATCCAGTGTTTTTTTGATAAGTTCACGCTGCAGTGTGGGACTGTTAAATCCCCCAACAACTCTATCACAAATTATTTCCTCTTTAATTTTACCTGCGGTGATGTCATCATATTCACAATGTATTCACCTTTTTAAGGGCGTGTACACACTCAGCTACTAATTCATTAGGTTTTTGAGATTTTTTGTTAAATCTAAGCCTTTCTGAACTTGTAGTAGGTGCTGGGTCTACAGATTCTTCAACAGCTTTAATCAGCGCAACATAATACAGGAAACAAACAAAGTTTGACTGGATAGCAAGTGAGCTTTAATGGTCATACACAGATATACAGGGTGTTCGGAAATTGGTGACAAATATTTTCAGGGTCCGCTGTGTGATCAAAGATAAGAAGAAAAAGTCCTATAAACATGGGTCCGGAAATGCACCAGTCTTTAGTTACAGCCCCCCC
>JAHWFP010097966.1:0-23527 GCA_023313725.1 Lithobius niger | reverse complement strand
TCCCATAGCCGCTGAAGGAGCATGGTAGCCTCTCACGCTACCCTGGCCAGCAGTCCTGGCGGGGACTTAAGACATTTATTATAATACATATATTCTATACCGACCGTTAAACATTTAAATACTCCAAGCTGTGAAAGTTAAAAATTTCACGAAATAGTTTGCATTGCAGCATTAATGGACTTATTAACGTTGTTCATATATGCCTTAAGATTTTGTGAGTTTTCATACCCATTAAAATAGGCTTTTTGGAAACTTTAACCCCATGCTTACCTGGATGTTTTTTCCCCCTAAGCCTAAGGTTGTGCGATTCAAACCACGGTTCACTTGGTTTGTAGTCGGGGGCTGACCACTGGACTGTACTTGCTCGACTTGCTCGGGGTTCCCGAGGACCCCTCACAAAGCTCGCGCTGCGCGTTGGGTCTTCGTTTTTGTTCGTTTTGTAGCCGGCTACTTCAGTAACCAGTGAAGAGAAAAGGGTTAATAATTATTGTTTTATGTGAGACTCGTGAAACTGTAGTGGATAACTAAAGAAAAAATGCGTTTACACTATTATATCTTATATGTAGACGTTGAAATTCTTAAATAAATAAACTCAATCCGCTGTAAATTCAATAAAGGAAAAAGGAAAACAAGCTAATGGCGAAAATCGTGCACTAGAAATAACGTAGCACAATAATCCACCATTGTGCACCCGCTTAGTTTTGTCGGAGTGGCATGACCCGGATTTGAACTGGCAACCCAATTCGTCCCCAGATCACTGATGTAATGCCTTTATGTCGATATACCCACCTCAAGGCAAGGCCAACTGTGAAATGCGTTCCTCGCTCCACTCTAGGCAGGTCAGTTTGTGTTTTTCTGGTAGGCCTATCAGTTAATGAATGACACGCCAGAAGCCCTCCAGTATCGTGCAGCCTCCCCTGAGAACCGAAGGGAATTTGTATTTGAACAAAGCGTGTGCGGGAGATGCCCTCAGTGTGTCAGATCTCGCAATATAATCGTTATTCTTTGTTATTCTTCCTTTCCGTTTATAAATAAGCAGGCGGCAGAGTAAACTACGAATTCTTCCGCATACAGTTTGTTCAGATACCAACCCCCGTTGGTTCTCACGCCGTACGGCACTGGACGACTCCTAGCGTGTTTGAAAAGCATCACGCTAAGCTGCCTTATAGTGAGCGAGGAACGCAGCTTCAATCCCATTTTGTCTTGCCTCAAAGGCATACTAATAAAATGTCAAATAAATACAGATATAAACCTATTTACGTTGCCTTTTGGATTTATGTCAGACTGCTTGAACGGGGAATCGAACCCACGACCTTTGAAACCAAAGGCCGAGGTCCTACCGCTGAGCCATAATGACACGTATGTTTATAAGGATGCACGTGTTAAATGCTGCCTATGGACGTTTCCTTTTAAAGGCCGTGTCAATATGGTTCACCGGTAGGAACCTCGGCCTTTGGTTTCAAAGGTCGTGGGTTCGATTCCCCGCTCAGGTAGTCTGACATTTAAAAGTCCAAAAGGCAACGTAAATAGGTTTGCATCTGTATTTATGTAACTCTTGTTGAGTTTTTCGTCCTGTTTAGTAAAATTTCAGTGATCCGGGGATGGGTTGATTTGCCAATTCGAATCCGGATCACAACACTCCACGAAACATAAGTGCAAAACACTGGCTTACTGGACTTTATTTCTAGTGTATAATTTTCGTTGTTTGGTGGCTTGTTTTCCGCTTTCCATTCCATTCAAAAGCCCTACTTCCTTTCCTTTGTTTTAATCTGCTAAATTATGGATAGATGCGAGAAGCCATACACAGCTTCCCAATGCGAACAATTTCCAATTGAGCCTTCCCCATCCACCACACCATCCTCTCGCCCATTTCTTAATTGAATGAAAGTCGTAGATTCATTTCTGTGCCAAGTGATTAACAGAAAAACCCAAAGAACGCAATCTAGCGCCTTTGTTTTCCGCTGTTTGTCTCGTAAGATGACGTGATTCGATTAAGTAGCTTCTTGTTTTTCAGAGGCTGTGTACCAACGGTTCGAATATTCGTTGCAGGCGTAATTGCATCCAGTTTCTTAGATTTCACTATAAGATTTAATCAATTGAACGGTAGCTTTGCATTTTAGAGCGTGTCTTAAAGTTGTTTATCAGACCCCGCAACAGCCTGGTATAGAGCAGTGACACGACGTAGTATTATTGTATATAACTCTATGCTGGAGCCTTAATGGGTTAGCTGCAAGGGGCACTGCAGAGAGAAACAGAAGAGCGTCATACTGAAGCCGATGCTGTGAAGAGTGATTTCTTAGACCTAAAACGCGCGATTTTTGTTGTTGGAGAAAACAACGTTATTTTAAGCCTAAGAAATCCGCTCTTCCGTTGTTTTTCCCTCCATTTTTATGTAGTGCACCTTGTAGTTATGCCCTCCAAAACCCATACTGGTGCCAATCTGGTGCCAATATAGCGACAAATGTCAATGCTCTGTACGCCTTACTTATCTGCATTGTGCGCTGTAAAAAGTTCTGCGAGATGCAGAGACACTTTGGCAATTGTTCGAAACAGCCATGCGCTAAAATTGCACCATTGCTGTTGGGCTTCTGCACAGGTGATTAACCAGAAAATTTTTATCAAACAATTATCTGCATTTACAACCTAGCAAGAATGGTTAGGGTGATCAGTACTGGTAGATGTGTACAGTGCTAAGGGACATGTTTAGACTGTGTAACGGCTTACATGTAGGGCAATACGCAACTTACGCAGCCAACACTCCGTAGTGCACCTTGCCGTTAACATGGCAGTTGCGCGCTGCTAACTGCCGTGCACAAACGGGAGTTGGCCCAGCGTCAACAGCCGGGTGACGAGCGGGTCCTATTGTTAAACCAGTTGTAACCAGATCGCACCTGCTAGCCTATCACGTGACATAAAGCCCTAGACAAGATCTATTGTTCTCCACCCATATAAATACAGGTGCCCGAGCGATGAGTTACCAGTTGGTGTTGAGGATCGAACTGAAAGGTTAGATCCCTGGAGCCTACGAGGGTCAGTCAGAAGGATGTTGCTCAAATGTGTGTTGCATACTCCCAGCGTGTGAACTTCTTTTTCCATTGGGGGATGTTTAGTGTATCCTGAATGTTAGGTTGTTCGTATTAATCTGTGACTTTGTTTCTATTTTGTTTGATACTAAAACATTTGCAGGCAACTAACTTTTAGTCTTCTGTACAGCGAAACCTGGGAAAACCGTTGCTTTTTTCATCTCTGGAATGGTACCAGAGAGAGACAAACAGTTTTCGCCATTAGATTCAGCGTCCAAAAATTGTAACACGCTATTTACGAATAGCAGGGCGCACCTTGTGTGAACGCACATGGTGCACCTTGCAGTTACATGAGCTGCTTGGCATCCTGTCAACTTCCGTCTACACCGGAACTTGGCCGAACGCCAACAGCCGGGAACGAGGCTACTCTATTGTTCAAAACCAGTCAGAGCCGGCTCCAACCTGTTAGCGGTTACGCAACGTAATGCCTCAGGCGACTTCTATTGTTCTGGCCCACGCATAAATACGAGGGCAGGGACCATGGGAAGCCACTTGGTGTGGGGCAGACAACTCGAAAGGTTGTCTCCCTGGATTCAGCTCAGGATAAGACCAAGCTCGTAAACTTGTGTTTTATGCCTAATATGTGTTCTCAGTGCATAGTCCCCTAGCTATGCAGTAAGGAGTAAATTAGGTTTGAGATTATTCTTGGATTCAATCGTCTACTCCCTGAGTACGTCACAAAATTAGTTAAAACGAATAAAAAAAAAATAACCAGAAGGATGAAGTGTAAGTGGCCCGAAAGTAGCTGGAAGTGGCCGACAAGTGTGCCTGTCATCTATGGAACAGTACCAGATTGAGACAAACGGTTTTCGCCATTAGCTTAGCGTCCAATAGTAAAAAGGAATAAAAAAAAATCCCGGAAGTATAAGGCGGAAGTGGCCAAAAAGTCGCCAGAAGTGGTCGACAAGTAACCCCATCATCTGTGGAACGGTAACAGATAAGAGACAAACTGTTTTCGCCATTAGATTCAACATCCAAAAATTAGCGAAAAGGGATTTAAAAATAAACGAAATATGAACCGGAAATGGCCCGAAAGTGGCCGGAAGTGGCCTAAAAGTGGACCCATCATCTATGGAATGTTAACAGATGGAGACAAACAGTTTTCGCAATTAGATTCATTGTCCAAAAATTAGTTAAAAGGAATTAAAAAAAAAGAAAGACTGAAGAGGAAATACTTCACAAGTGGGCTGAAGTGGCAGACAACTGAGCCCATCTTCTATGGAACAGTACCGGAAAGAGACAAACGGTTTTCACCATTAGATTCAGCGTCCAAAAATTAATTAAGATGAATAAAAACAAAACCGGAAGTATGAAGCGGAAGTGGCCTGAAAGTGGCCGGAAGCACACAGAAGACCGGTTACGACTAGGTAGTCGTTGCTGTCGCTTGTTTACCTGCTGCACCATACCTGAAGGGCGAAAGTCGATACGTTCCTCGCATCTTGATCCTTTTGTGAAAATGTAGATATGTATTTGCGTCATAGAATATTTTTTGCCATTCACAGAGAAAAACGAGGGGGTGGGAGATATCATTCAGAGGGCAAATGAATCTTACTTTCTTGCCATTTTGCTTCTTAGCATGTCGATATTTTTTTTCTTGGTGGAAGGAATAAAGTTGACTGCTTGACTGGGGTCAGGTGCGTGCATTGGCTTCCGAAATAAGAAGTTGAAAAGCGTCTATTGGTTCTTTTTTCCTTTTCTTTTGACGCACCGTTGCTCTAAGCCCATATCTACGAAGGCAGTTTTGCTGTGGGAAACCCCGCATCTCCTTACTCCCTCCTCCCTCCCCCCACCAAGAAAATCCCCGTTTCCTGAGAAAAGCGCCTGATTTTTTCCGATGAAACATTAAAACCGTATCTGAAGTTGTTCCCGCTATTTCTTATGCTGCAGCCGTGTGGGCTTTGCAACGTGTTCTCGCTTCTGCGCCTTCATATGGCCTTATTGAAGGTAAACACTAAGGCCGTTTTCCTCTTTTAGCTTCCACCTTTCGATTTCGAAAAACGGATGCGAAAAAAAAAATTTAAGAACATTTTTTGATATTTGCCTGGTTTTCGTATATGATAGTAAGGGGGAAAAAAAAATTTTTTTTGGCCCCCTCTCTTGTCACGTACGGCAAGTCAGCCCAAGGCGAAAGCTCACGTGTCGCCAAGATTGGCGTTCGAAAACGACGTGACGCGAGGCTCATGGCCGGAAACGGAAATGCGAAACTAACCATGAAAAATGAGGCGAGTTTTTGGGTGCTTTTAGAGGAAGCTAAATGTCTTGTATTTGGCGTACGTGTGGTATTGGTACTTGGTTATTGGTGCAAGTTCTTACAGAATTCAATCAGGAATGAAAAGTGTTTGACGATATCAGGGTAGAGTTTATAGGTAAAGTCTAAGGTCGAACTTGAACTGTTTTAGGGTGCAGTGAGAAACAATACTTTAATAGGGAATTTTCAATAGCCCGAGTGTGGAAAACCTTCCTTATGTCATCATTAACTCCAGAATAGGTAGCGCCACTTATTCTCTGACAACGGTAAACATTTGGACAAAAGAAGTACCCTTTCGGCGATATACCGCCAGAGGGTGCTGTCGTCAAGTAACGGAAGCGCAAAGCATCACGGGGATCAAAACTATTTAGCGTCACTAAAACAAATTGATCACGATAAGCGCCGGTGCACACGTGCGTTTTTTGGACGCGCGGCGACGCAGCCAATCAATGCACACATGCGTTTTATTAACGCGCGTTGACGCTGCGGTGCCGCTTCGGTGACGCAACTGCGCGTTCGGTTCCCTAACCTCGTGTACAAAACATTATAGTTTGAAACCAATGTGACGATATTGCTTTTTTTCGCCTACCTCGTAAACGAAAAATATATTTTAAAACCAACGCGACGAATTTTGGTACATTGATGTACTAATTTAAGACGTACCAGGGGAAAATGTTATACATCCTTTGCAGATTAGCTAAAAAATTTGGATAAGTTCTTTAATTACTTCCCAATGAGTCTTCAATCATTTCTGCAGCAACATTTCATATTTCAGGATAGTTCTTTATTCCCCCAATAAACAATTCCATGTCTATTTCTTCGAAATTGGACGCCATTTTCGGCTTTTGCGGTAAACGGCGGACGTGTGCACCGCTCAAGTCACCCAAGGTACTCAGAGACGCAATTGCGTCTTTTTAACGCTGCGGTACCGCTGCGTTAACAGGGGAAACTGCGGTGCAAGCGACCGCACGAGTGGCGGGCGGTAACGCAACATCGATGCAGGTACGTGTGCAATACCCAACAGTTGTCACGTAAACCAAACCGCAAATGCGGTACCGCAGCGGCGACCGCAAATGCGGTTACTGCACGTGTGCACCGGGCACTAAGAATACAAAATTAATCGTTTAAAATATGCCATAATTCAGATTATGACATTAAAATAATTTTAAGAAAGATCAGAACTAGCTGATCCTTTTACTTTTTAAATCCAACATTCAGTTTTAAAACGAGTTGTCGTTACGAGTGGAGCTACATATAACACATGGTTCCGACAGGCGTGCTCATCGCCCGTTCATGCTGAAGCTTCATCCGTGGTTTATGTTTAGTGTAACTATCTATGTAGAGTTTGAATCGAACACAGAATAAAGTCTTCTACTTCGGATGATGCCCACGCACGAGTATTTCGCTGTTTCCGCAGGTATCGTCGCCATTATAATGGTTACCATGGCAACGACGCCGCCATTTTTTATTTCAAGTTTCCGATCCTACGAAAACCAGACAAGTGCCGCCTTCTGGTGTTGTTGGTGGAAGCAAGTCTTTCTTTACCCCATGTTTTCAGAAAAGCGTTACTACCTACTAATCTACCCTGATTAACTCACACCCATCACATAAAAGATCTCTTCACTTTGTGGTGACGTCTTGAGGAGCCAGGGCCTTCAAGTTGGTTTATACAAAGGCCTTTATTTTCGTCCGACATGAGTAGATTTCGGTCAGTCTTTTTTTTTTATGTCTTAGCAAATAGCCATGTATATCTCGCTTTGCTCGGCGTAGTCTAGCTTCGCTGAAGAAGCTTACTTAGCGCTCTTCGTGTACTAACTGATTGATATTTAATGGCCAAAAAATCCGCTAATTTTTAAAGTAACGATTAGATGACTCGACGTATTCAGTCAATATTTCTCTATTAGTGTCATCCCAGACTTGTAATGTCTATTGATCTACGCTCGAGGTTCTGTGACGGTGACATAAGCCGACTGAAACTCGTAATGACTGACGTTCCACATCCAACATGATCGAGCAAATGATCAGAACGTATAGTACTGTCACACTCTTTAAGGAGGGAGAACACCAACGATAAAACACTTACTGTTAACAATCCTTGCTCCATCGTTGCCCGTAGTCTAAACCATGCGCAATGGCTGTTTACCGTGACGTCACCATGAGTTAGCCAATGACGAACGAGAACAACGGCTGTTTGGCCGTCTGATTGGACTAGCCCAGTCACGTGATATACACGTCACAGCAAACAGCCATGGCGCATGGTATAGTGATACAATATGCAGTGTATGTCTACCGCAGGAAGACCGGGGCTTCGTCCGTGCTGGGGCTCGAACGTAGGAGGGCAACCTCTCGCCACGAGTGCTGGGTTGAAGCTGATAATTGACGCGAAACTGACTTCCTTCTATAGGCGCGCAGCGTATTTCCTGGTCGGGGGTGGCTGCATTCAGTGGGGATCTAGAGTCAATCACAGGATTTCGTGTGGGATCTTTCTCTGCACCCCTGGATAGCAGTCGGGTGCACCGTGGTTCGTCATATTACGCACAAGGTGCACCGTTACTAAATGTAACAGGTTACAGTACGCCTTTTCCCCAATCCTCAGTTTATCAACAAACAATTTGACCTGTAAAATACGGCTGTATTTGCGTATTGATGTCATCCCAAATTTGTAATGTTAGTATTCTCTGGCTATTTGTTAGATCACTTCAGGTAGGGGGCCAATGACCTTTTAATTCTAAACTAAACGGCCTATATGAAATAACATTCACTTCTTGCCTTTACTCTCTTGGTCAGGTGGGCAGTGCCTTTAATATTGAGTGTAGGACTGAAGCTTTTTTATTTTATATTCTAATGATCAGGATTTCTCTTTAAATGACTGCACTGGGAGAAGTTAAGATAACGTCTCCCAGTAAATAACTCGCTTTATCACGTCAGCATCCTACTGGTATATACGTGTTAAGGGGGGGTCTTATCATTTAAGCGACGAAACCTTTTACGTCTGTGCCGCCTTAAGGGAAGTTGCTGAAGCGAAAGATAGGTGAAGACGGCAAGCCAACAAGGTCCATTGCTCGGCCAAGCGTTTCGTCTCGCCGATGGATCTCGCTCGCGCTTGAGCGGCCTGGAAACTCGCTACCATTTTCGAAAGACCGCGAAACAAGCCAGCCAGCAACAACAACACGGCGTCATGTGGCTCGCGCTTGTTGCTTTGACATCGGAGGGAGATTTACCGACGTCCGTCACATCGGAGCACGGAAACAACACGCCACGCGCGCGCGCGCTCTCCGTGAGCGAGCCCCCTTCACCAGATCGGCCGCGCGTGTGAATCGACAAACGATTATTGTTCGAAAGAGAATTACAGGAATGTACAAGCTGGGGGATCAGAGAGCAACGCTACAGACGTGTAAAATTGATAAATAAAATGTTTAACCTTTGGATTTTGTTGCGCAGGAGGCTTCGGTGGTTGGAGTGTTGCGTGATGCGGTTTGTAGGGCGGTTCGTAAACTTTGGGAAGTTATAGGGCGGGTTAAACGCAACGACCCGCCTTTGCATTCCCCGTAGCTAGAAGCTAGAAGCCATCCGAAATTCCATCATGGCGGCGGTTTTAGCTCTGCCGGCTCGCAACGAAAACAGGCAATAATGTGAATTCAAACGCTGCCGAGAAAATTGTTTCGTCAGGAAGAATTCTTTATCTTATTACCAGGGATTGTAAGGCTGCAAGCATTTACTTAAACGAAGTTGTAACCGACAGTTAGGATGACAAGATGAAACACGAAGCCTCATGGTGCTCCTTGTCAGTACGTAAGCAGTAGCGCTCCCGTCCAATTACCGTATACACGGGAATTGGCCGAGCGCCAGCAGCAAGGCAACGAGTTAAGTTCGCCTGTCTAAACCAGTTGGGACCGGATCAATGCAGTCAGCTGGTCACATGCCGTAAGGCCTGGCAGGAACCCTTTGCTACCATCGAGTATAAAAACCCGCAGGAACAGAGGATCCTCAGTTGGTGTTGAAGAATCAACTCGAAAGGTTGTCTGCATATTTGCTCGGGCTGTTACAGGCTGCAACCTGGCTGCAATACTCTGTGTACAGAACTCAGACATCAAAAGTCTTCCTCGTTTCTGCTGAATTCCTCGTTTTGCAAGCCTCCTAAAACGGCATTCATAAGCCTAAAAAATGTACAAAATATGATGCTTTCTCTTTCCTCGTTTTCTGCCCTGTCTTTCATCCCTGAGAACCCCGTAGCTGTCCAGTAAGGAGTGGATTGGGATTGAGCGTTTGTCTTGAATTCAATCGTCCACGCTCTGAGTATAGGGACGTATTTTGGGGGCCTGTCCGAGAATTAAACCCGGGACCTCTCCGATCAAGCATTGTTACTATGGCAACGACATCTTTTCAATCGCGATTAAATTCTTGCTGCGAGAATGCAAAGGCGAGTCGTTGACCCTTAGGCAGGGGCGCCATACACTTGTAGCGCTAGGCTATACCTTACATTGGAGGCATCGGTGGTGTTCGTCGACACTACCCACTCTTGCAAACGAACTTAATCTTCGTTTTTCTTGAGGAATCACTAGCTATAAAAAAAAGAGTAGACATAGCATAAAATTGTGCGTTACTAATTATTTTGTAGTACACGCAGAGGTTACCCTTCTGCTAGCAACATGATGTGATCGCAAGAGCGTCCCAACATTGGAGCTAAAGCTCACCCTCTCCCCCACCTCCTTTGCCCCTTTTTGCCCTTTTTGTAGACAAAATCATGAAGAAAATCCATAAAAACAAAAGCAAAAAACTTTAAACAAAGACATTTACGAGGAT
The DNA here is from genome assembly GCA_023313725.1 of Lithobius niger. Classification (NCBI taxonomy): domain Eukaryota; kingdom Metazoa; phylum Arthropoda; class Chilopoda; order Lithobiomorpha; family Lithobiidae; genus Lithobius; species Lithobius niger. Next base: position 13,393 of record JAHWFP010097966.1, on the reverse strand, counting down.
CCGTAACACTGATTAGGCCCAATTTCACGTGCTAAAAGAAGAAAAAAGTTATTCAGAAAACGCCCTCCGATGTGGCTTCGAAACAAGCACTCCTCTTTATTCCGTTTATTACATCGAGTCTCGAGTAATTTCTGATATTGTTCCTTGCTTTCTTAGTCCGCTGGGAACACAACTTCAATCCTCTCCATGCAAATAAGCATTAACGAACTGCACTTGTCTTATGAGTATCTTTCTTTAACTAATACTAAGAGCTCTTGCGACTATTATGAGCGGTGGAGGACTGCCGTATCAGTTCCCAAGACGAGAGACAACATTAAAGAGACCATTAATAAGTGACTATTACCCCTACGAATACTCTGCGGTGTTCCTTAACGCTAATCACAAACTGTTATGACCACCCAGCATCATCAGGGTACGTTTTTGGACAGGGACGCTGTTGGTGAAACAGCGCATTCCAAACTTCCGCTTTCTGGACTCCTTCCGGCGCTTGGCCGTTCGTCTTGTAACGCCAACATGGCGCTAGCTAACTTCCTGTTCTCGTCTGGAGGAGATTAGCGAGAATCCCAAAAACTGTTTATTTATTTATATTATTTACAAAATTATTGTAACGCCCTATTAAGAGCATATCCGCAATTTCAGATTAAAACTACAATTTAAGAAACAGAAGAAACATTACGGCGCCAATGGTGGACACCGTTCTCGCTTCTGCTCTCACCTGAATGATATTTCGTGAGATATACATCCCATAATTCATCATTCCTGTCGTTATCACTCCTGTGGGGTGTGACGAAGGCAACGCACATTTGTATATTTTCGGAAGTTTGCTACCAATGTGAAAACGCTTTATATCTTAAAAACTATAGAAACGTCAATTTGTAAAAGGAAATAGCTATTGGAATATTTGTTCAAACGTTTGCCTCTAAAGGGTATCATTTAGGAATCCGTTGTTCAGTTTAGTTATAGCCATGCGAGTCTTACCTAACTCGTCGGACTAAAGTTTTAAATGGCGGCAACCGAACTGCTTGTTCACTATGTATCGTTGTAGGTATAATGGCGGCTGCCATCCCATAATCTCAAAGCGGAAGTACCTCAGTTTGGACAGCTTTAAATCGTAAATCTGCTTGTCCCGTAAACGCGGTTTAACACATATCGTCCTAGGTGCAACCAAACGCGTCACCTCCTCAAAACTAATAAACTGGGTTTCTTGCTCCAAATGTAGCAATTACGAAACATCGAATGGTCAACTTTAACACGCTACTGCATGAATTAGCCGGGTAGCTTTTTTTTTAAGTGCTTGTGTCAGTCGTGGGATTCGAACCGGCATTCTTTTGGACTGGAGACGAATATGTTAACCACTCAGCTGTACTTGCACGCTTTGCTCAGGGTCCCCGGGGACCCTTCACAGAGGTGTACCGCGTCTTGGATTCTGTTTTTTCACCGAGAGGTGGTACGATGCTTATCAGAGGGCTTTGACGATAGAGGGTTAAGGAGTGTAATTTGTGTGGGAACCGGATTCCCGTTCCCGCAGTAAAGTAGCCATAACAATGTTTTGCTGCTGCTAAGCGTACCGTAAAGATGGATGTTTGCATATTACGCAATAATGTTTAAACGAAACAATACCTTCGTGTTATGAAGGATTACGTGACAATAGGGTGATGACACGGTACTTGTCTTGTCTCTTCCCGTTCTACTGCTAAAAAACGAAGCATGAAGGCTGACAACTCGTTCGGTCGCTACGTTGAGTAAGCCTACGGAATGATTTCCCCGAAGTACTAATCAGAGCTTTAATAGGCGTGTAGCCTAGAGTTGATTGAAGAAACCAAAATGTAAACTCCATTATGTAACGGAGACGATTTCCATCAACCAGAAATGTCAAGACGAATGTTTTGTCCAAGATGTCTGACCGATAAGTATCGTAATGTATGCCATGGTATATAATAACCCTGCTTCCCAACAAGAATAAAGCTGTCATCGTTGCCGTAAACATCTTCTAAGCTTCCATTCCATCATTGATGTCTGAAGTAGCACGATCCACGCATCCTCTGGTAATAGTGTTGGTAACGGCTTCGCCGTATACCACAGTTTTGGTAGCAGTTTCGCCGTATACCACGATTTAAACAAAATAAATTATTACAGAACGCAGTGTTTAGTCCAAGTGAAACTTTACTTATCTACACATCGACGGATTTGTTACCCCATGAAAACCAAGGCCCTCGAGCTGATTCTGTTAGTTCTGCGTTCTGTAGGCCTTAGCCAACATGGCGGACGCTTCAACGCCCAACATATCGTGCTGATATTTAATTGAAGTCGAACGAAATACGTGTAGTATATGATACTACAAATATTAGTAGCACAAGGACTCATACAAATACGTTCAGCTAGGCGATAATCCACTCAACGACAAATGCTGTAACCGGCTGTTTACATGACTGGCAAGATACAACACGAAGCCAACACTTCGCGGTGCACCTTGTCTGTACGTGGCTGCTGCATGCCCGCCCTACTGCCGCTTAACACGGTAGTTGGCCGAGCGCCAGCAGCAAGGCAACGAGCGAGTCCAAGTATTCAACCAGTTGTAACCGGATCACTGCAGTCAGCTAGTCACGTGACGTAAATCCTTGGCGGGAATCCTCTGCTCCAGCGGGTATAAAAAGGTCACAGGAATAGAGGATCCTCAGTTGGTGTTGGAGGAACAACTCGAAAGGTTGAATCTCCGATTGCTCACAGGTGATGGTACGGGCTGCAACCAGGACCTCAGCGGCTATAGGCACACGATACGCGTAGATGCGCGTAGATCAGTGCCTAAGATGTGATGCTCGGTGTGCAGAACCCCAAGCTGTGTAGTAAAGGGAGAATTGGGCTTGTCTTAAATTCAATCGGCCATTCCATGAGTACATTGCTGTAGAGATCAGGGGCTGGACCATGTCATATGTTTGTTACTAGTGGGGAGGGAGAGCGCGAACTTCATTTGAGAATTTGTGTCTTCCTTCCGCAAACGCGCACCATGCTCGAATCTAGTTACACGGAAAAGACCACACCGGACCTTTGCTTCAGTAGTTATATATATAGATCGAAGTTTTCCTCGTCACTGATTGGTCACCGATGAACCACAGATGTTTACAATACATATTCATTTAAAGCAGGCTGCTTGCATCGAGTTAGAACAATGACGTCACATTCGTAAATCGTCGGGCGGGAACACGAAGCTGCTTCTCGTCAGGATCCGTAGCTTTATGTTTAACTTGGTGAGTCAGCGGCATAAAAAAGAGGTTTAGGCCTATTTAATGCGAAATACCAACGCCGATGCCAACGAAATTGCAGGTGGATGACAAAATGCGATGGGGACTAGTATCGCTACTCCCAGTAGAGGAAACCATCCTAAATCTTAAACATTGTAACCATCGATCGGGATTAATATACTCAAAATTGTATGTTAAACATTGACTGTTAATACTTCGTAAATAAAATCTGATGTCGAATCTAGTACGAATCGTTTTTTTGGAAAGAAAACCTAAATTCTCACACCTAATGCCAGCGAAATACTTGTGCTTTTATGAAATATATAATTTGTGTGTTTTAGCACGAAAACTCCTTACTAGATAATTATCCCGAACGAAATTTGCTGGAAAGGAGTTGAGTGCTAAAACGCACAAATTATGACTGAAAATATTCTGTACTTAGACAGTCACATATTTCTTCTGTTCTGTGCACCGTTTTTCGTGTTGTCACAGACGCACGGTAAAACAAACGGAAGGTAAAAAAAGAACATAAAACGGAATATATCTTTCATGACAGCTGAAATGTAAGATATGTTTTATTTGAAATATTTAGAACCCGAGAACTAGAACGTTGCAGGAATTTTCCGACCTTACTAAAACAAATTTTTTTTTTCATGCGCTCCCATCCAAAACGTAAGACATGTTTTAGTTGAAATATATATTTAGAATCTGAAAAAAACTGCAAGATGAAACTGCTGATCAGAATCCCAATCGTGTGGTAATAACACTCGTTCTTAACCAATGGGCAAAGAAAGGTTTGCTGGATCGAGCGTCGAGGAGTCTTCTGCCCGTTAAAAGCATCATTTGTATTTGGCCTCACGCCCTGCCAATAAATCCAATCCCATAATTCCTTCATTGTGATTGTTGGGCAGCTTTCGCCAAGTTGGGGGCGGGGAGGGAGGTGGAAGTCGGGGGTTCATGGCAAGCATCTCAGCTCTCTTTCTCGTTCCATCGTCTTTCTGTTTTTTGAGCCGCACTCTCTTGGGGAAAAGCTGAGCCCCCAGCTGCATGCCAAATGGACAGAAGAGAGGTAAAAGCTCTCCCGCCGCGCTCATTAATTAAGTAAACGGACATTAAGCTCAGCCAACAATACTGCCTTTCTGTCTGTCTGTGCGGCAGCCAGACCAGAAAAAAATGTTAAGGTAAGGTAAACGTTAGGCGGCTATACGGCTATTCGTCTGGGCTCTGCATGTCGCACCATCGTAAATTGATATATTAAACGCGATATTAAAGCTTTAGGTCTTGGATGCACATTGTTGCGAAGCACAGCTAAGCTGAAGATGTTTTTATAATAACTAGCTGTACCCCGCCGGTTCCCAAATACCTGAGCGAAATACTGTAGTGGGCAGCACGGAATGAAAAGGGTGCCGACTGCCCCCTCAGAACTCCCTGCGGCCTACCCAGTTGTATGGTCTGATTTTTCCCCAAGCCCCCCCCCCCCCAACCCCTTTCTCGTCCCGCACCGCCTTCCCCGTCCCCGACTTGGGTTCCCCTATTGAGTGGTCTGAATATCCCCATCCCTGCTCCCCCCTCCATTTTAACCCCTGCTGATTTTTTTTACGGAAGTAAATGTCTTTTTTCAATGGAGGACGCTCAATTGCCCGTTTCTCCGTTCTGAAAGAAATCACTCTTCACAGCATCGGCTTCAGTATGACGCCCTTCTGTTTCTGTCCGCAGTGCCCCTTGCAGTTAACCTATTAAGGCTCCAGCATAGAGTTATACACAATAATACTACGTCGTGTCACTGCTCTATAGGAACAATGTAGACTAGACCCATTTTCCCGTAGTTGGTTATACATTTACGGGGAACAAGTTTATCGTTGTTGCGGGTGTTGTGCGTGTGAGTGTCACAATACCTTCTAGTGTTGCTTACACCGTAGAGGGGTAGTTCCAAACATTCATCCTTTAAGGACTTGTACATACATATATATGGCGTACTTAAAAACAAGGTCAATCCGCAGAAGATTTAGGGATTCATACAAGGGCAGAGTATGCTCTCTGCAGGGCACTTTAGCAATAAGTCGAACTGACTTTTTTCGTAAAGTTAAAATCCTCTGTAGATTAGTGTTAGTATAAGTTGCTCCCCAAACTGTAATACCATACAATATGATCGGGTAAACAAAAGCAAGGTAAAGAGATCGTAAAAGATAGCTTGGCACGCAATGTTTGACTCTTGCTAAAATAGCATTTCTTCTTGCAATTTTTGTACAAATAAAATTGATTTGAGGTTTCCAGCGGAAGGTATGGTCTATCATTACCCCAAACATTCGAATTTCATATACTTTTTCAGTTGGAATTTCGTTAATACTTACATCGTTAACATGTAAGCAGTTTACATATGCAGGTTTTTGGCAAAGGACCCATACTCATACACTTAGGTTTTTTTTCATTCAATGATAATTTGTTTGCAGCAAACCAGTCATAAAATAAATTCAATGCCTCATTTATAGTAGCAATAAGATTATTCAGGTCACTGGATGAGTAAGGAAGTTGTGTATCATCAGCTAAGCCAGCAATAACAACAACTTTATACATTCAAAGACATCATTAATGTAAACTAGGAACAACAGAGGTCCTAAAAGGGATCCCTGCGGTACACCACAAGTAATTTTGAGCAGAGAAGAACTTTCATATTCAAGAATTGTAAATTGCGTTCTATCAGTAAGGTAGCTTTTAAACCATTCATATGCAATTCGCCTCACTCCATTCATCATCAGCTTTCTTAATAGCAATTCATGGCCCACCGTATCAAACTGCTTTAGCTAAATCCATGAAGACTGTAACGGAGAATTTATCTGAGTTGAGTTTATTATTAGTATTTAGAAGCATGTACAAGGACAATCATATAAGTGACAAACCCACACACCACAAGAGCAGATGCCCGCGTGTCGATTGGGGCTGCACAAACATATAAAACAAAAAAGTAGTACATGAGTAATCCAAAGAAAACAGTATAATCTGAACAAGACAACAATAGCACAATATTCTGTCGAAAGAAACGAAGAATGCAAAATGAAATATAATATTTAAATTTAGAAAAAGTTAAGTCACAACAATGAACAAATTTTCTAAGGTGGTCGGGTTTAGATCAAGTAGCCACCTGAACAAATGTTTCTTAAATGATGACATCTCACTCAAACTTTTTACCTGCTTCGAAGCTATCGATTATGTTTTCAACAATGCAGTGTGTAGTTCGAGTAGTTGATCTTCCCCTTCGAAAACCAAACCGTTTTTTGCTAAGACAGTTGTGCTTTTCAAGAAAATCATAGATCCTTTTGTGAACCACTTTTTCTAGAATTTTTGAAAAAAAAAAACACGAAGAATGGAAATTGGTCTGTAATTGTTAAAGTCATCAGTATTACCAGATTTGAACGCTGAGATAACCTTAGTTCGTTTAAAGGCACATAAATCCCTCCGTTCTGGCCGGTTTACAATGCGTCACCTACGCTAAAATATAGTTCAAACGACCGCAGCGCGCATTGCTCTACGACACTAGTCATACTCATTTCAGGGCCGCTGCAACGTGACACATCGTACGACCAAGTCGCAAACATGAGCGAAGGATTAATTATCCTTCCTCCAGGGCCGCGGCTTGCCAGCGATGTGGCGGGAGTTAAGTACCGCTCGGACCGAGCCGTTTAAAACAAGCCTAATAACATTCACGCCCCACTACTGACATCTGCATCGTACCCTTAGACCAGCAAATGAAAGGTAAATCAGTTTATATAAAACTATTTCCGGTAATGTATCGAGTGAACCTGTTAAACTATACCGGAGGGAGTTATATGCCTTTAAGCAACTCGGGGACATTACCAGTGGTTAAGGATTTGATGATAATTGAAAGTGGTTTTGCGACAGAATCAATGCATTTTTTCACCAAAATAGTACTAATTTCGTCAAGCCACTTGACGATTTATTTGGTAAGGCTTCAATTATACTCTTAACCTCATCGCTAGTTGGCCATAAATAGCCAGAGTTGACGCAGTCTGATGTGTTTAGAAGTTCAGGAGTCGTGGGAAGAATAAAATAATAAAATAAAATAATGTCAGATAAGGCGTATTACACTGTAATTAGCAGGACAAAATAGAAACAACAGGATTGGTGTGTAAATAATAATTTCCGGGACCAACTGCATAGTACACATTGTCCACGCGTGTATGTAGGAGTTTGCTTAGTGTATAGTTTGTTCTAACAACAGTGCCGTACGAATTCCGGACTTTTAGAACCAACCCTACAGTCTGCCTGTATCCGTAGATGTGTTCTGGTTTAATTTCATGTTTAATAATGCATTTCAACGTGCAAGGGAACAGGTGTGTGAGCCTTCAGCGGTAATGAGAAATTTATCATTGGGTTGCCATTGAAAACAAAATTAACGAGCCATGCTGACGTTGGTTTTAATCCCAGTGTTCGTGACGCTTTCTCCTCTTCCATCCGCATTTAGGTACAAACCAATTTATATACCAATTTTGAGCTGTATTATGACAAGGAAACCAGCTTTGCTTTATTTGGGAAAGTGCGAATTCCAGCTTTCTTAATCCCTTAACTGTCTGCTGAACCGATGGATGTCCCTAGCCGGGAGACTGTGTCTGCGCTCTTCTCATCTTGTTAGTAAAGGGGATGGTATCTCACAGTTTCAGGAATTCGAACTATCATATACATATTTTTAAATCGTACAGTGCATGTATGAGCAAGAATTTATAGGGTTTGGGAGGAGAATTTGTGACTCTAAAAAGTCCTATTGAAACACGTTAGATTCGTCTTCATTAGTTCAAGCCGAGTTTTCACAGGGCGCCACATGTTCTGTCTTTTAATTTTTGCTCATTTTAGCCCAAATCTAAAGTAAACTAAATTACAACTAACCTAGGCAAAATAATAATTAAATATAAGCTAGTTTCGTTTAGTTTAGTTTAATTTTAGGCTAAAAACTTAGTAGAAATTCCCACATAAAACACGTGGCGCCCTCTATAAACTAAGACTGAACTAATGTGACTGTATCTAAGGCGTTGCAGTATGGGTCTCAATCACAAATTCTTCTCCCCAACCCTATAAATTCTTGGTATTAGATAAGTGGCTGACCTGGACAGAATATAAACAAAGTAGCCAGAAGTGTAGGTGAAAGACGAAATCACGACTTTTTAGTTCCCAGCTCGGACCGTTTTCACGTTTTCATGGGACCTTACATCCTTAAGACCTGTAAGGTTTATAACCATAACCCATCTGTTCTGCTGTTGTTTTATTAATTGCTAAGTTGCTTGACATGTTTTAAACTCCACTTGAAAACAGTTCCAAGCCGGGAACCGAAACGTCGTGGTTTCGTCTTTCACCTACACTTGATGGCTACTTTGTTTATATTTATAAGTGCCTTTTAGCTTTCTGCTTTTTGCTGGACAGAATGTAACAACTGTTAGCTGACTGTAAACTATTAATGAAACTCGGTTAAATATTGAAAACGCTATTTAGTTTCCGCCTCACCTAGAAAAAAAATGACAATGCCGGCGGGCTAAAGGTTTGGACTTTGTTGTACAAAGGCGTATTTCTTTATTTCCGGTGGAAATATTCATATGTACGTGCATGGAGTCCGTGTCAGGGTGCGTGCTGATTGAATGAGCAAAGCGAGGGAAAATAACCGTGTCAGCCAGCGTGCCCAAAAATAACAAACATGCTACACGCCTTCCGCGACAAATACATGAGAGGTCAAACCGCCCCAATGTTGAAAACGGTACATCAAACACCACCCGTGCTTCGGCTAGTTTATCTATGAAGTTGAGGTTCCCCTGGTTCTTTTTTTGGATTTTATATAATACTCGCCTTAATATTTAAAAACTTAATATCTGAAAATCTTAGCGCCTCTCCGTGCTGTGACAGTTCTTGAAAACTAAATCTTGACATCCCAACAACTGATTGAAAGATTTACTGAAATTAAATCGTACCAGAAGGCGATGGTCCAGATTCGTTGGTGTTTATTGTCTCGCCTGTCTTCACGCCGCTAGCTAACTGTTGGCTAGTTATTCAGCAATTGTCATTGACGGATCAATAAATGATATCTGAGCATGGTGCGGAAGATGTGAGAACTTTTCTAGTTAAAATGAGCCGAAAGATACCCTTTTGGGCTGAGGGCGTCGGGAAGATCCGTAAACAATTGTGGCGATTATTGGTTCGTGCAACGGCTCCTCAACACCAACACCACAGTTAAGGGATTAGCGGGCAACGTAACATGGGGTCACGTTACAGGTTGGGATTACTCCAAATTGAAAACCTAGCTGATGGAATAAGGCGCAAAGTCGTGGTTCAGTTCTAGTGATGTCTTAATTATTAATTTGAGCGATGATCAGCTCAGGCTCGCCTAATTTTCGGGGCGACTCTTGTCTTAGCCTTAAATGGAATGCCATAATTGTTAGGCTTACTCGGGATCAGTTAGAATGGTGGTAGATTTTAGCTATTATTATTTGGTTTGAATGGTTAATTTTGCTGTTTCGGGGGTGCAGTGAAACACTGGCCACAGGGTTGGTCCGGGTTGAATTTAAGTAGGGGGAATTGGGACAAAAAGGGAAATATTTCTAATTGAGCAAGCTGAAATTGACTTTGGCTGTGGGTTGATGGGAGGTTCGTGGCGGTGAATTCTAGATTAACACCTAATTGTTGGGAGCACTAAACAGAAGACCAGGCGAGCTCGAGTTATTACAATTTATGTTAGACGTTAACTGGAATAGGAAAAGTGTGTGTTTCGTACGGATGGGGCCACCAGTAGTCAGCGAACCACGAGGAAAAATACAATGGTCTTTACGTGGAATATCAAATGTCAATTCGACAGTGCAACTTCGTTTGAGCAGAAAAGTGACATGAGAATGATTAAAACTACGAATTGTCTTATTGAATGAAGTTGTGTGCCATGGTTCCATTGCGTTCGGCATAATGGATTGTTACGTTGGCTTTGGCGTGGTTACTCTCGACTCGGGAATTTGGGAGTAACAGTCCGAAAATCATCAATTCCTCAATAATCCCGCAGCATGCGAACTACTGTACACTCTGACGCTGTGTACTTGTACAAAACTGGCAATGGTAATGCACATTTTCTACCAGTTTGTATACACAATGCGTCATGCACATATTGTATGGAACCTTTGTTCCTGTACAGCCTAATATTTTATTCACAATGTGTGCGTGTATACACACAGTGACTTCCCAACATCGAATCGAGATGCGCCAACAATTTTTCGCCTAACATCCGTGTGTTCTGAAATCACAGACTGATGAGGGAAGGAGGAGAGATTGTTTGCACCGTCAACTAACATTCCGGGCATATCTTCTCCTCTTGCCTCTAAATTGACCCTTCCTTCTTCCACAACCATGGTCTTGGGTCCTCTCCTGACGTCCATTAGTGGCTCTGAATTTACGGTCCTTTGCCCCTTCTCAACCACGAATCCCCTCCCCAAACTCCTTGTCCCATTGTATCTATGGAAATGCCTTGTTTACCCCACCCCGTCTCCCCCCTTTCCTGCTTTTGCCTCGAGCTGTCATCCCTGGATTGATTAATTTGTCATGTCAGGCTCCCACGAAAAATGCCTGCCGCTTATGGAACAGGACTGCGCCATCAGTCAACAAGCAAGACGATGCTCGAGTGTCGAGGGAGTGCTCATGCTATTGCTTATGAGCTGGAAGAGGAACGAGTGAGGTTGGGGGTGTGTGCTTATGAGTGCTTTTCCGTAGGGTGTTGATTATTGATTCGTTTCGTATAAAATTCATCTGAAATTCCGTAACGGGAATCCGTTATAATGTTTGTATCTTTTCTGGCGCGCCACCAAGTGGGGTTTTGTTTAAATAACTAGAAGCATGTAAAAACGTATTGTCTTCTATGTTTCTCACCCCACCTCCCCCTCCCGCCACCGTTTCTTAGCGCTTCTAATAGTTATTGGAACGTGATCATTACCAGCTTTCAGAACGCTTGTGGCTCTTGGACAATAGCCCATAGGAATAACATTAGAACCGAAACGAAAAAAATTCTAGCAGCAAAACTACTTGCCTGACAGTAAAATTTTAAAAAAAGTCACCGTAATTTTTCGCGTAGATTAAAGTGGCACTATCACCCTTTGAAATGCGAACGAAAATACCGTGGCGCCATCTAGCGACATTGATATTGTTAACCTTTATAGCTTGCTCGCAGGTGCACGAGGATGAGCCAAATTTTCACTCAATAACTAAGGATGTCGTGGCTTGTTTGTTTCGTTAAAAGAAATGCCGTTATGCATTCCTTCGCTTAGTGCAAGCAAGTGCTAAATGGTACTACACAGCGCTAGATGTTGTCAGAATTCGTCTGCTTTCAATCGGTGATAGTGCCACTTTAAGCACACAAAAAAACTGAGAAGATTCCTTAAATAGAACGACCCCTGTGTGGTTCCAGCATGTTTAGTGGTTTGGGTGAAAATAGCATGGATTTTCGATGCAATGTAAACAAAATGAATTTTTTTTTAATTAAGGAAGCATTTTTTTTCAAAAAGTGTTCTTGGCATGTGAGAGATGATACATCCAGCTTTACGAATAAAAAAAAAAGGTCTTGCTAGAACAATCGTAGCTGGTTCCACATCATTTTGAAAACATTTTCTTTATTTTAGAAAGTGGAGGGTTAGGCCTAACTGGGTTGAAGGCCAAGCTCTTGCTCTTGGCCCGAGAGACCTGATTCCTGGTAATGTTGGTGTATTTTTGTGTTGGGCTAGGTGTAAGAGGGGGGGGGGGGGATTGAGGCTTAATGGCGCGTCGACAACTTGGTCATTAGCGCCATTAGGTGTAAGAATGCTGCCGTTGTCAGAATATTGCCCCTCGCATTATAGGTGGTCAGCTGTATTCTAATGGCGTTACAATAAAGCTTGTTATTATAGTAGCAAACGTATTCATTTTTTTCTTCCTTAAGTGCGACGGTTTTCCTAAATGATCTCCAGGTGTTGTAAAACGTATTTAAGCAGGGAACACACGTATGTAGTGAATTGCATACCATTTCACTCTGAGTATATAAGAAATATCCAAAATAAAGAAGAAATCAGAAGGTAAAGGGAAATAAACAGACTGGCCTTGTGAGGATACACGATAAGAGAAAGAAAGAAAAGACAACTGCTCCGACTAGGACAAAAGCGGGAAGTCCTGGGTTCACGTCCCAGTCGGGGCAGTTGTCTTTTCTTTCTTTCTCAAATTAGTGTATCGTATATCCTCACAAGGCCAGTCTTTAATGCAGACTGTTTGCTTGGTTCAAGAAATTTCCTAAATCCCAATTAATGTCTTTACATTTAGTTCTTACGGTAAAGAGGTAAAATTTGTGTCGGGGCGAGGGGGAGGGGGAGTCCGTTGGATCCGTGGTACCACGGCCCGGTCACTAAGGGGTCCCGCACGACCTACATTTTTTTTCTTCCAATTATGAGTTATGATGACTATGATTAATGTAGTCGATCTGTACGTGTTGTGAAATTTTTTATACTCCCAACAAACAACAAGTCTCCAATCCAACGGCAACGAGCACGCAGCAGGAGCACTGCAGAGCAATCCCGTCGAAAGCCTGCTAAGCAGGGACGCCTTCAAAAGTTAGCATCCCGGATTAATGAATAAACCAACTCGTTAAGCACGGAGGTTTCTTAAGTCGCTTTACATCACGTCGACTTGAACTCACGTCTTTTTAGGAGAGAGGTGGTTACACGGACATCCAAGTTGGAGTGAGTTAAAACGACAACGGGTACACGGAAGTTTCTGCTAAGTAGATGTACAGTCGCCTTTATCTAACCCCCCATCAACCAAACCTCTCTTTATTCCAGTGCCTCCATTCAACTAGCTAGGCTTTCGACTTCGTTTTAAGGTAGTGATAGGTTCCGCCTTAGCTTCGTGACGTTTAAGTGTACTCATTTCAACCGATCAAAGGAAAGCAGTCCTTAGAGCGATGTAGAAAATGGGTTTTAGGTGGGTACACGTATAGGTTGTTACAGCGCTTCAACTCCTTACGTCGACGTAACGAGGTGGTTTGAGATAAAGCGACTTGAAAGTGGTTTTAGGTGGTTACACGGACGTTCTTAAAGCGCTTTAAGCACTACGTCGACGTAAGCTACGTCGACGTAAGATAAAGCGACTTAAGAAACCTC
>JAHWFP010097964.1:0-12829 GCA_023313725.1 Lithobius niger | reverse complement strand
CGCCTCCTCGTCGTAATACTGATCTTTCTGAGGTCTGAAGCAGAAAAATAAACCTACATTAACTGCAGAATGAAAATTTCACAAGTAGGCCACATAATATCTGTAATTAGTATTATCGTAAGTATTAGTCTATATCTATAAAAGATAAGCTTCCCGTATTTTTATCACATGCTAGATACTGTTGCTTTCACTAGCCAAGTGGTTCCTCCCTGATCGACCTACACGACATGTGTCGCTTACTTTTCACTAGACAGCTTTCGTGGAAGGTGCAATTGATGCTGCTTGGCTCCAGCTGTTGGATGATAGTGGGTAGCATTGCTTCCGATCGCCATGTTTTTATTTTTATTTTTTGGTTAAATAAAAAATTTTAATACTAAACTCAGTTTTTACCGTAAATCGCCTAATAAACGCCCTGACTTTTTTACCCCCCCCCCCCCCCAAAGGCCTTAGGGATAAAAATCGTTAAGCGTTTTTATTACCCCCCCCCCCCCTCTCCAATCGTTTTTTTTTAGTCAATCGTGAAATTGACTAAAAGCTTCAAACGTTTAAAGAAATCAATGTATTATCCTTTTAAATCTTGGTTGTTCTGCAGCAAAATTAACGAAAAGGTTCATAAATTTTACGAAATCAACATTTAATTCAACACGATTCACACCGTTCACGAGAGCATTTGTAATCGCGTAAAAGTCGGCAATATTAGGCCTATGCGATCGATCATTGATGTGCGTAATATGGATTCAGTCTAGTGAAAACGCTATACCTTTTTCTCATTTATTCTCAAATTTAATTTATTAGATCGTCCTCCTTCCAATATCTAACATAATTCAAAGTTAAAACTAATTTTTAACCATCACAAAACCTTCAAAACAGACACGCGATTCACGACCGGAGAACGTCATAACGGACGCGGTAGACCGGATGTTTCAAGCGCTTACGCAGTCTTGACGCGTCCACCACTTTGCGTCCACTACTGGGGCTCCACAGGTCCAGACCTACGCGTCTATTTCCGCCGGAACTTCCGTCTTGGACGACAATATATAACTCTATGGTGATAAATGTCAACACACGCGTTTTCCAGTGGTGAATCACGTTGTGTGTTTGAAGGTTAAAAATTAGTTTTAACTTTGAATTATGTTAGATATTGGAAGGAGGACGATCTAATAAACTAAATTTGAGAATAAATGGGAAAAAGGTACAGCATTTTCACTAGATGGAATCCATATTACGCACATCAATGATCGATCGCGTAGGCCTAATATTGCCGACTTTTCTGTGATTACAAATGCTCTCGTGAATAGTGTTGGATTAAATGTTGATTTCGTTAAATTTATGAATATTTTCGTTAATTTTGCTGCAGAACAACCAAGATTTAAAGGGATAAAACGTTGATTTCGGTAAACTTTTAATCAATTTTCCGATTCACTAAAAAAAAAAGATTGTGTTAATGCTAGATTGAACCCAGACCACTCACGTGAATAATCAACTTTACCGTAATGGATTTAGGCCTAAACGGCCACCCCAAAAAATATGTTAAGGTCAGACATTTTGTTTTAGCCTTGTTAATGCCCCTCCACTTTTTTATCGAATTAATTTTAGCCGCCCATGGGCGTTTAATAGGCGATTTACGGTACTATCGTAAAATACTTTCCTTTAGTTTAGGCTTAAATCACCTATTTAATGCTCAAATGTCCAAACATAAAAATTGATAAGCTATACCCTAGCTCCACTACCACGAGGTGGCACATCGTCTCACTACCCAGCAGTTCTTGCCATCAAACCCTCACAATCGCTTGTGAACACCCTCAGGTTCAGAGAGAGCGGGAAAGATGGGCCGGTTTAAACTATAGAGAAGCATTTTAGGATGGTAAAAATTTTGTATCTTGCAATCTTCAAAAAATACTCCCTTTTAGTTTCGGCTGACTTTGTACAATACAAGGTGGATCAAGCCAGAAACCTGAAGCTACTAAACCTTGAACCAAGGAACCATGATTCCAGACAAAAGATTTTGACCCGCGATAATTTAAAACACCCGCACATGCCTGTAAACCAAATAATAACTTTGTATGGCCTTATAAAATACATAGCACTAAAACTATCCAGATTTTAAAAATTATGGCGATCTTATGCATGTGATTAAATTTATATAGATTGCACCAATACCTGTAGTAGCAGACTGGCAGTGTACTGCATCATATTAAAGCTGTTATCAAATGCATAGCTTAGGTAAGCCCTACGTGGTTACTTTACTGCATTTGGATTACGTCTGCATTGTTCTTTAAATGTTTACTGTCATTTATACAGTACAAAAGAGAATCTTGCAAATCTTGCATATCTTGCGTATCAAAGTGCCGCGCGCATGAGCACCGGAGGTCATCTTATTCGTCAGGACGCACCATTGGTGGCAACAAAGAGGGGAGGTTGGGTGGGTAATTGGGTAGGTATTCAGGGATAAAAACCGATTTCCCCCATTCAGGCAGAGGAATGGGGAAATCTTAACGTTTTTACCCCAGAATACCTACCCAATTAAAAATTTGCATCACCCAGACTTCGACAACAAGGATGGAGGGTTGTTGCCGTCGTCAGCCTCCAGGGTCAATTGGTGGTTCCCTTGGCGCCATCCTGAATCTTCCGGAGTACGGCGATGGGACTGAGGGAAGACAGGGCTGCCGCCTGGAAAGACATATCTCGCAAGTAGTGTGATGTAAAGGTCGTTTCGCACTTCCACGAGGCTGCTTTTAAAATTTCTTCCATCGGAACTGCATTGTAGGCCGCCCAAGACGCGAAGATAGCACGAACCTCATGGGAGGTGATCTTAACGTTTTCCGAAGCGTCTTCAGTCGAAACGTTTTCATTAGCAAAGGAAACAACAGCACCAATCCAAGCGGCAATCATTGCGGGGGTTGTTGTACCAGACTTTGACCGAAAGGGAAGGAAAAGGTCGGTCTGCCCTTACCGAAAAGCAGGATCCTTAGTGGTATCTAAATAGTAACGAAGAGCCCTAACAGGGCACTGAAGACGTTCATATTCGGCTCCAGCAAGAGGACCGAGGGCAGGGACCGTGAAGGACTTGGAAGGCTCGGAAGGACCCTGCGTCTGCACGAAAAGAAGCTCTTGGCAAAAGTCTCACACAGCCTGGCTCAAAGCGCAAGTAAGCCTCGTCCATACTCAAGGCCTGAAGCTCACAACACCTTAATCCAGAAGCCAAGGCCAGAAACAGTTTTTCTTGTCAAAAGTCCAAGAGATGCTTGGGCCAAAGGTTTGTAGGGAGGTCTGAGAAGACTAGACAGCACCAAAGGGAGGTCCCACCTCGGAAAAAGTTTACGGGTCACGGGCCGCTCAACGCCGAAGGCCTTGATAAGTTGAGAAATACGGAAATCTTCGACCAGTTTCATCGAACCGGCAGCCCTGAACACCGAATTCAATGCCGAACGGTAAACCTTAATCGCCGACATGTTCATGCCGGAGGTAAAAAGTTGATAAAAAAAATCAGTCAGCTGTGCTAAAGATGGAGCCAAGGGATCAATCTTCCTCCCACCGCACCAACGAAGCCATCGAATCCACCTTCCTTCATACATCTTACGGGTGCTGCCCCGGAGACATCCGACAATACGAGTGGCAACTTGCTCCGAAATTCCATCCGCCTTGAAGAGCTCGACGATAGTAGCCAGGCGTAAAGTCTTAGGACTAAAGGAGTCTTGTGGACCACTGTTCCCCGGTTCTGCGTGAGAAGATTTTCGTCCACTGGGAGCTTTCGCGGGACGTCCACCAGACGATCCAGGAGCGGGACAAACCACGCTTGAATTGGCCAGTCCGGAGCGATTAGCACGAAAAGACAGTCCGACCTCACTATCTTCTCCAGGACTTGCGGCAGAAGGAGGGAAGGGGGAACAGGTAAGCAAACATCATGTTCCACGACGCTAACAGAGCATCCGTCGCCTACGCCCGTGGATCCGGAAAAGGACTCATGTAATGGAGAAGACAGTGATTTTCTTTCGTCGTAAAGAGGTAAAAGGTGTGCCCCAATGGGCGAAAATCATCTTGCAGATTGACATCTTTAGACACCACTCCGTTGCCGGAATCTTCCCTCTTCGTGACAACTTGTCGGCCAGGACATTCAGATTCCCCGGAATGTGTAGGGAGGAAATCTTCATCTCCTTCTTTACAGCTAGAAGAAAAATCATGTCCGCCTGGAGATGAAGGTCTTTCGAGTGAGTTCCGCCCCCCCTTGTTCAGGTATGCCACCGCCGTGGTGTTGTCGGACTGAATCTGGATGTTCTTGTTCCGAAGGACGTCTTGAAAATGAAGCATGGCAAGGTAGATGGCAAGCAATTCCAACACATTGATGTGCAGTCTCCGTTCTACCATGTCCCAGCATCCCGAAGCAGAGTGGGTCCCCAAATGTGCACCCCAGCCTGTGGCGGAAGCATCCGTGACGAGGATTAAATCCGGTTCCACCTCTTTGATCGGCACCCCGCAAAGGACGTTGGTTGGGTCGCACCACCAGAGAGTTTCGACGCGGGGAAAAAGGGACGACATCGCAACTAAAACCCGATACGGATCCAAAACCGGACGCCAATGAAATAAACCAATGAAGAGGACGTGCCCTCCACCTGCCGTAAGGCACCAAATCCGCAGCGGCGTCCTGGAGACCGATGATCTTGCATAACATCCTCATAGAGAAATGGTCCTCGCGCAGAAGAGCAACAATCCCTTCCTTTATCGAAAGAAATCTTTCCGGCGTCGGGCAAACAGTGAACTTGTCCATGTCGAACAGGGCTCCCAGGAAACTGAAGGTCGCAGACAGGAGTAGACGAGACTTCTTGACGTTGACGCCAAATCCAAGACGAAAAAGAAGGTCCAACGTCTTTTTAAAGTCCAGAAGAAGCTGCATCCGATTCAGATGCCGAAGCAGCCAGTCATCTAGATAAGTGTGAATCAGAACTCCCCTGGAATGTAGCGCCGCCAAGACCGGTCGAGTGATCATCGTAAAAAACCCGTGGGGCGGTTGTCAACCCAAACGGCAGCACCTGGAAGAAGTAAACCGTCCTCCAGAAGACGAAGCGGAACAGATGATAGACATTCGGATGCAGCGGAACGTGAAGATATGCATCCTCCAAGTCGATTGAGATGGTTTGTTCCCCAGTTCTCATGGAACGACGAATCGAAGTTAACGTTTCCATCTTGAAACTGGAGTTGTCGATGAAAGTGTTCAGGAACTTCAAATTGAAGATCAGACGGTTCCTCCCGTCTTTTTCGGGACCAGGAAAATCGGGCTGTAAAAACCCGGAATCGTCCAGTCTTCGCACACTCGAATGGCACCCTTGGTGAGAAGAGATCGCACCTCCTCTTCGAGTAAGGCATCTTGGTCCCTCGGCTGATCCCAAGGAGGAAAAGGTGCGAGCTTCGGATAAGATACGAACCTCGGTTGGTAGCCGTCCGTGATCACAGAACGAATCCACGGGTAGTCAGATCTCATTCCAAACTTCTGCGCGTCTTTGAAGGCGGCCACCAACCGAGGTGGAATGACGTTGTGCAAAAACCGGGGTGCTCCTCACGTCAGTAGTTCTTCCCTCTTCCCTTGCGGGCAGGCAACTTGCTATGAGGCACAGGCTTCCGTTGCGGTGTTCGCTGTCGAGAAGACCCTTGTCTCGGCTCCGGCCACAGAAGCCCCCACGAAAGGGCATCTCCTTGAAATGGTCCCATTTCCTTTCTGAGTAGCCTGAGACTTCTTTTGCTGGGGCTCCTTTGTTTCCTTCGACGGTTTTACCTCCGCATTAAGGGACGGCGCAATCTTCAAAAGTTCGCCCCGAAAGAGAGTTCCAGCACAGTGAAAAGGCAGAGTTCGCAATTCTTGCACCTTGGCCTCATGAAGACTACTTGCCGATGCCAAAACTGAATCCTGTCGAAAAAGCATCGAATTCACGACTCCTGTCGTTAGCCAGAGTAACGCTTCAGTTGAAAATTCCGCCGCTTTCCGAAGAAGGAGAGACGCCTGCTCAAGTTTCTTGGAAGCAAATAAACCAGAACATTCGGGATCACTAGTCGCTTCAATACAGGCCGCAGCCTTGGTGTGCATCATGCCCACATGCGAAGCAGCGCGAATGCCCATGCGCTGAATTTCCTCTTGAATCTCGAACTGCTTGTAAGTGATGGGCAACATCTTTGGCACACGCAGAGTCGTCCCAAACTCCAAAGGCGCAGACTCGGGAAGAAAATTCCCTTCCAGAAAGGGACTGAATTGATCCGTCCTTGCTGCTTTAGACTTGACATTAAAGAAGAAACTTGCCGAACCCTTCGCCGGGGGACCGACTGGACCATCAAGCTCAAGCTCGGTTCCCGTTCCACACAAATGTCCACCATGACGCAACAAGGAACACAAGACCAAGGCTGACTGTGGAATACTCGTTCTCGGCGGATCCTGTTTATTACGACATGAAAAGGCAGCATCTGTCCGAAGACCCCAGTTTTTAGAAGTCTGTGTCGAAGGCTCGGGGGGTCGTAGGCAATATTCCGTGGGAACATTCTCAAAAACAAAGGGAATAACTGTCTCTATAGGCACCTTCCAATGGTCATCCTTCTCAGAACGAATTGAAACCTCATCATCAAACTCCTCATACTCCTCACTAAAAGAAACACGTTTCTCACAGTCTTTAGCGTCTTTGCGCACCACCGCAACAGGAAGCGAAGGTGCCGGAATCGACGAAGGCGCCGAAACTGACGAAGGCGCCGAAGCTGACGAAGGTGCCGAAGCGGACGAAGGTGCCGAAGCGGACGAAAGCAACGAAGCTGTCGAAGGCGCCGTGGCCGACGAAGGTACCGAGGGTGACAAAGGCACTGAACTCGACGAAGGCACCGATGAAACGAAGGCAGGACACTACGAAGACCCTTCAACGTGAAGAGGCACAGATACAGTACGGTTGTCAGAACGAGAGTAAGACTTGTCCGAGGGCTTCGTAAGTTCAAGTCGAACAGGCGACGGCGAAGGCGAAGGCCGACGACGACCATCCGGAGAGGATCTGCGGGAACGGCAAGGAGACGGGCGCCGAGGAGAGTGGTCACGACCATGTCTCAAAAAGTTGCAACGACCCGACCTGCAAACCTCGGAGAACGGCGGTCCGAACGATGCCTCCGAGACTCTCGGCGAGACGAAGGGCGACAACCAACCCGACGGCGCCTGGAATCAGCTGACGAAGTAGACGAAGAACAACGAAGGCGGTCACGATGGCGCCGCATGCTATGAGGAGAGCCACGACATTCGCCCAAATGATGGGCAGCAGACTTCGTTTCAGGGGACGAAGGCGAAGGCGAACGCCCCATAACACGAGACCTGGAACGACCAACGGAACGAGACTTGGCAGGTCTCAAAACATCTTTCTGGCCAGCCACTATAACAGAAATGTCACGATCAGTTTTATCAACCACCTGCAATTCCTTAGAAACCCCCTGTAGCGGCAAAACAAAACCTTCACCACCCTCTAAAGGTTTGACAACCACAGTATTTTCAGCGTGCATAGCACCTAAATTAAAACCACTGACATCCTCACCAGACACCAACTTAACATTCTCCACAAATTTAAAGTACGCCGAATTGGGGGGAAAACAGGGCTTCCCCTCAAAATTAAGGAACGAATCCGGGGGCACAAAACTTGCACAAGATTGCACAGGCAGGGGATTTTCCACCGGCAAAGATCGTTAAACAAGCCTGCAGAAGAATTAGCCTGACTATCAAGGGCAGCTTTCAGCTGTGACATAGTAATCGGTGCATCCGAATCCAATGCGGAGGTAGGATAAACCGAAGTCCGAGTACACGGAAACACATAGGGGCTACAACGGGGGTTAGGCGTCGGAGGAACCGAATCGTTCAAAACACAGTCTAACCCCGCAGACACTTTAACATCACGACGCATAGGAGACGACAGCAGAGGAGAAGGCGCCAAAACTCTCCGGAAAACATTCCCCGACAAGGCAGATCCAACACGACGCTGTTTAGGCGGGGTAGGAAGAGCAGGCAACGATCTAACAGCAGACGTAGCACGCTTGCGTGGAGACGGGGCACAGCCGCCGACGAAGGCACCGAACCGGCAGCGGCGGCACGATCACGCGCCATCTTGGCTTTGTGCTGCAAGGCACGACGACGGGACTTAGCACGCTACACCAAAATAACCTTCCAATCATCCTCAGATATCTGTAAACAAAATTCCTGGCAAGGATTGGAGGTTCTACAAGACCAACACAAAGGATGCACATCCAAACTGCTGCTGCGAAGGTGAGAACACGTCAGAGGTGAACGCAGAACGTCGGAAGAACTCAAATCGTCCAACGATGACATCGTATCCAAGCAAAAAAACGCCACCAAAGTCACACACACTCTAAACACAATCCAGAAATCGAAACAAATCCAAAGGGAAGGCAAATCCCTGGCCAAACACACGGAAGTTCCGAAAAACACAGAGCACGCCAACGACACGACCGTACGGTAGCGCGTCCTGACAAAAAGGATGACCTCCGGTGCACATGCGCGCGGCACTTTGATTGTTGAGAAGCGTCATCATGGCGTCTTTTGGTGGTGAGTAACTGCTTTTATTTTTTGGATGTCAGGAAATTTCGTCAAAATGACAAATAATACAAATTTTTTATTGGGTAGGTATTCTGGGATAAAAACCGAAACCGCGGTTTGGTTTCGGTTACCGACACAGCACTAACATAATGAACAAGAAAATATACGAAAAAAAATGTACGTACGGTGTTACACACCCTACAAATTTTAAATCAGTAAATGATGTCATGCCAGTAATTGAAATTAGTACACGTAATTAATAAACATTTTCGTGGTAGCTGTTTGCCACGTATTGTTTATTTTTAGTACAGGTCTACATGCATCAAAATCAATACAATGCAATACCAATAGCCAAAATTCAAGAATAAAAAGTTGCAAAAAGTCGGCTTAGCTTAAATAAAATTGTACTTTTTTTTACATTTTTTTAAGTAGGCCTAGGAGTCTTGAGGCCTAAAACATCAAAAGCGAATCCAGAAGCTATCCCTCAATCCGCACGCCCCCCCCCCCCCTATAAAAAATCGCAGGTTTTCATACTGTGAGAGTTTATTAGGGTGAGTTCTTGCAGACGATTTGTGGGCAGCAAATTGCGTGTCGCAGACAGTTGAAGAAAATTCTGCCACCGGGCAAGTTGCTAATCCTGTACACATTAAATTTAGTTATAAATGTAGTTTTCTTTATACAGAACCTGGATGTGCTGTACACAAGCGCATGAAAATTAAGGAACCCTGTCACCATTTGCTGCACATTACCTACGGCTCTGAACCCTTCAACTTTACTTGGCACTTTTTTTCCCTAGCAATTTTCTGATGTGTATAGGAGGCCAAAGTTAAAATATTTAGTTGGATAATCAAACAACAACTCTATGCCCTTTTGCTTCAAAATACTGTGTAACAAAAGAACAGAAACCTCACCTCCACTCATTGTTTTTGTCCGCTAAATCGGAAGATTTTGACGTCAAATCAACATTGAAACGCTCTATGTCAACTTTTGTTATCCTACAATGGAGAGACTGGCCAACCTGTAAAGAAAAAATGAAATGTTATAGATAAAATATGATTTTGCTTATCCTAAAATACATACCTTTAGTTATTGGCTCAAATTGTTTATTTCATGCTCTGTGCTCACACTTTTAAACACTTATAACTTAACTTTCTTAATCAGGTGGCGTCCCTGCTCACATCGCAGCAAGCACTGCCACCTGTCCTACCCCTTCGTTTGGAGAACTATCAGGTTAGGTAATGGTCCGGCAAGTCCATTTTCAGTTTCATCCAATTATTCCCCTAAAGATATTGGCTAACATCGTCCAACAGGAGCGGTTCGAGCCAAACCCTGCACAGACATTACCTGTTCTATCATAGCAGTCCGCATTACAAAGGTACCCACGTGACACAAAGTTTCACTCTTAACTACCTTGGTAGTTAGGCCATATCGCTTAATGCCAACCCAACTGTCGGCCATAACAATTTTCTCATCCCCATTTAAGATAGTCAGATAGTGGCTGACGAAAGTATTTTTCTTGTGCCATGAATGAGCCGCCATATTCTCATCTAGAGGCACCCCAGGATGAACAAACGTTAAAATCATCAAGTTTCATTATTTGCCCGGGATTCAAACCTGGTTCTGTTGATTATGTGTTGACTGATTTAGCCACCAAGCTACCACGACGTTACACCTGAGAACCCGTCGATCTTACTATCAGTGGTATGGTGCATACAATTTGGGCGTCCTCATATGCCCTCTCGATCACTTCACAAATCCTCGTTGCATTTTGCGGGGGAAACCACCAACTTCGTGTATGTGTCAGAGCTGGTGTCAAAGATAGGGAATAGGGGCACACGGACCACCACGCTAGGAACCCTGGAGCAGCCAACGGTTTGTTTTTTATTAGCAACCATGCAAAAACGAAAGTCACTGTACACGCTCCCCACGAAGGGAATCCACCAACGGGCAGAGATCTTTGTAGAGCACCTGACGTTGCGTCCAACTGATTTCTGGTTCCTTGCAGCACGGGCTTGGGTTAGACCACGAGTGTGACGCTTAACCAGACCTTCGCGAAGCGTATATGACAGTTATTCCTGGAGAACGCAGCAAAAGTCACCAGGTATCAGCAGCAGTGTCAAATGATACCTTCAATTCCCTATCTGATGCCATAGTTGCAGTGTCAAACTCCAAAACTAACGCTGTCCAAAAAAACCTTACCGGCAATACTATGAAAATCACTCATCACTGTCAATTTTAACAATCTTCATGGTTGCCATAAACCAGTGCAAGACACCTAGCCGCACTACCCCGTAACTCTTCTGGCAGTCTGGCCACGGATCTAAACCTTAAAAGTCAAATTTGAATAAACCATTTTTTTTGTATCCCATGGAAACTGATCACCCCGTCAAGAGAATAACATCCAAATGATTCGACTCTAAATGCCAAAACCTAATTATTCTTTCTGTGATGAAGAACCTCGACACAACCTCCAACGTATCTGGTGTTGTCTTGGGAAAACTTTATTAGACTAACTTCGGCATACACACTAAGTCGCCTTAAAAGCCATAGTTTAAATGCAAGATGAAGTACTTCTTTTTGCCGCACTCCTTGAAGATTGTCACCGGCACTGTGAAAGCCTCATTAAAAGGACCCATCCAGAAGACGTTGAGACACACCTAATGAATCATCGGGAACGAAGGGGTGGTAAGACTCGGATAAACATAGCCTTCAAATTACTGAAACTGAGGTCCAATCTCTAAACCTGTTTCCCCTTCTGAACTAGAGCTGCCACATTCCAGCGTGTCATATCTTACATCTGGTCTGAAAACCATTAGGCTAATGTGACGATGGGGCTGTGTCTAAGCTTCTCATTGCACGCGATTCAAAACCAAACCAGGCTTTGATTCCAAAATTAATTCCATTGGAAACATGTCCAGCCCATCCAGGAGGCAAGAAAATTTGAGCAACAAAAGTTCTAAAAGTGTAAAATGCAAAAAAGAATACCACCACCACCACTGGATTTGAACCAGCAACGTTTGATTTGGGAAGCTGGCAGCTAACCACCGAGTCACTACGCAACACTGTAATTCTTTCAGGTCAATCTATGAGAAAGTAAAGGAAATTTCTTTAGGATACTACCTATTGGACTTGCAATGAATGTCATTAAGTTTGTATCTCTCAATAAAATAAAACACTTAGCAAATCTTTTCACCCTAAGAAGACCGAAAGTGAGGTAAACTGACGACGAGTAAGCGTCAGGAACAAAGGGCCAAGGACAAATCCCTGGATTGCGTAAGGCTTCGCTATTGCCAATCTCTATCACTGTGAGAACGGGCATCTTCCCCAAAGGCTAATTCGAAACTGAGTACAGTAGTGTAGTCAAGGTCTCTGGGCCAGCAACCTGACAGCTTCAACCTAACCAACCTGAACAGGGCAGCCTGAACCAATCCAACAAGCAACTGAGCAAGTCATATGAGCAAGTGGCGACAACCATTCTACTGGCATTCAAGACGGCCGGTGATAGGAATTCAAATTAATATTAACCAGACATAACTTCCACAGGGTTTTCCAGTGAACACCAGTAAGTGGCCTCGGACTAAAGTGCCTCGCATTTCCACGAGGCTGAACCGTGTGCTATGTAATATGGTTCCAGTGATTCGAGACCCCCCCAAGGACTTTAAAATAGATCATTCATTTTAGGGTTAGCTGGTCAAGTACTGGCAAGTATGACCCTAGTAATAACCCTAGCAAGAGTGCACAACCAACCCTAAAACGTTTATGACAAATTCTCAGCTTATGTCTCGAGCGGCACAGGTTAGGGGCGGAATTCAAACCGATTCCATTTGGTTTAGAGGCCTTGCGGCTGCTCACTTTGTTTAAAGTCCCCCAGGTGCCCTTCATAAAACTTGTGCTTCATGTGGGACTTTTAAAATCAGCTCTGCTCCTTCTAGGGTACAATTTAAAAAAATGTGCCATGAACCGAAAAATTTGATTTCAATAGTCTTATTGTGTGAATTATCTCATACTTACACGAACTCTTTCCTCTGGATTACTGACATGCTTGTCACTGATGTTTTTAGTGAGAATGAAACCGGATACACAGTTGTCCAGCCGCACACGAACTCCCATTGCTTGACCAGGACAGCTCCCAGCATCAAAGTGATTCCACACCTTCAAAATAAGAGATGCCAGTAAAACAAAATGTATACAGAAAAACATTTGCCACTAACAGTTAGCTTTCATCAAAAATGCAATTACCTCACTGACTTCAAGGAAGTCATTTTTCAGGCA